>CM017572.1:39432419-39559919 GCA_007844125.1 Sinonovacula constricta
AACTTTAATTAGGTCTTCATAAAGTCATTTTACATGTTCTCATTTTGTTTAAAAAGAATAGAAAAACTAAAAAATATGCAATCATTTCTCAGTTTTTTTTTTAAAATGAAGAAATATACATATAATTTTATTTGTATTACTAAAATCTAAAATAAAATAAAAAATATACCAGTATGTTAAATTAGAAATGCATGGCAACATTTGGAAGGGTCCCTTTTAGATTAGTATTTCTTTTTAAAACCCTTATTGTACTCTAGTTTAAGCATATTGAAATAAATGTAATGTGTTCACATATGGAAAGACATCCGAATGCACTTAAAGTTATATTTAAGTAACATTGCTATACATATTAGTTATAAGTATGAAATTTTAACTTATTATAAATCTAAACTACTTTAACGCATACAACATTATTTCTATTTTTACTTTCTAAAAAAATAAATAACATTCTGCCTCAGAAATAATGTTTAATACACCAATTAATGTTTAAATTTATGATTGATTACAGAATTCTGCTCTATATTTTATGCAAAATTTAATTTGTAATTTGTAACATTAAAAGTTTGCTGTGACTTTGTCACGTTGATATTTGTGTGGGTCAATTATGTTGAAGCATTTGTCATAAGGATACAGAACAGTTAAAACCTTTGTTTTATTGCGTATTGTTTTTTTTTTACTTTATATAATGACACAGACATCATTTTTACCACTTTGGTAACATCCAGCTGTTACTGATGGAGGAAGACGTAAGACGAATTTCTCCATGTCAGCTGGAAAGTTTACCTTACTAACTTTTCACCTGCACTGGAACTCCAGCTTGTAAACAGGGAGGCTAAGCAGTTATTAAAGGTGGTAACCCACAGTTTGGACCACTGTTTTTTCTCACATGCTATCAAATGAATAATTGTTACCTGAAAGGTCCCACATAATGCTGTTTACAATGTTTATACATTAATATGAAAAGTAAGCAGAACATCCCACTTGTCAATACTAAAATGTATTTCCTATCCAAGCTATGTGGCATAGTTAGCCTTTTGTAACTTAGACTTAGACCTAAACTAAGAAAACCACATGACCACTGACATTACATTACATGATCATCTAGGTAATCAGCTCTTCAACTTCAACTTCAACTTTGTACTGTCAAAAGTCAATACTGACTACATAAGGCAAGCTCTGACATTGATATCTATTTTTAGCTGAACTCACCATCAAGCTCATTTATAGATTTTGAAATGATTGACATTTAAATTTCTAAATTTCATGATTTTCACTGTCTTACAATGGAGGTAAAGTTGTACAATGCCTTTGCCTTTACTTAGACTAAATTACAAGTTTATCCAGCAATTATGTACAGATATATTCCAGAACAGGGATAAGATGTTGTTACATGTTTTAGACACCAACCAACTGTTAGATACCACCTTTAAATCTGCAGCTCAAAACATTTTTCAGCGAAAGTAGTGTATATTATATGTTTGAGACTGATAATTCAGTTTTCTTTATATTTAAATATATTATGCTAATAATAATTTAAATGGCATTGTTGGTGTATTAATTTATAGTTATAAATTGTAATAATATTATTTTTTTTTATTGTTTGTAAGTCCTAGACAATTGCTTCATCATGTGCCCCAGTTTCCATGTTTATGCCCTGCCAAAGAAACATCCATCACACAGACTAATCTGAAAAGCTATGAATAATTAAACTTAAGCTTAAACTTTCAGAATTGAATGTTTAAACATTTATATATCATATTACTTCTTGGATATTTAAATTAAAATTAAAATCATCATAATTATATAAAATAAGTTTTTTACGGAAAATGAATAAAACAGTGTTTAGAAAATCACTTTACTTTAGCCTATGGTTATTATTTTTTACTATTTTTTTATGGTCACATTATTTAAGTTTAAAAAAATGATATATGTAAGTCTGACTGCCATTTTCCTCATCAAGGTTGATGTTTCTTTATTGCCAAATTTCAGGCATGGATATGGACCCTATGCCAGCTATAATTATGCATGTGTACATTTTTATACACAATATGCACTTTAATTTTGTGCATTTGTGTTAAGATGCACATTTTTGCTGCTAAGTTGCTGTGCAAATCCATGCCTGTAAATATGTTTGTATGTTGTTTATTCTGAGTTCCAGAAATGTGGCAGTAAATTTTGATGTGGGTTACTGTATAGCCTATGTTTTTCAATAAGGCTTTTAAATTAATTGTTGGCTGTGTTTTTATTATTTATGTTAGTTCCAACAATATAAGCCTTACTGGATTTTTTTTATTTAAAGCTGATTTTAATGCAAACCAGATATACACAGTTCAAAAAGAAATATCACAAATTTGCATAAAACCCAACTGCAATGATCTGTAACACTACACATATGTGTATTATATATGCATATGTGTAAAACTGTTTGTATATATGTTGTGTTGAATGTGCTAATATACTAATGCTGTGTGTTTTACATCTCATAACCTACACTCTAACAGATCTGGGATGGCTGGATGGACTCTAGGGTACAGTATCTCCAATCAGTCAATATCTTCAACTATCAGTCAATCAATGTTGATCAGTCACAAATTGTACTTGTGAGCAAACCTCTTTTCTTATGGAGTATTAAATAATTTCTCTTTTAAATTGTAAGTTAGTTTTGTAAAATAATACCATTCCAAAAACTTAATTTTTTTTTTTTAATTACTGTACTAACTACTTACTTTACAGTTTGTTCTCATTGTATTAAAGTACAATGTAATAAGGGACTTAAGTGGATTGTCTCCCCTTATTAATCTCTAACTGCAAAGGGTCCTTTTATTTGGATTACTCTGTTTTGATGCTTGTAACTTTTGGGGTAGATTTTTGACTTTATACTTTTATTGGGATACTCAGATTTACTATCATCGGTAAAAAAGTCAGTTGTCTTTTTTAACCTTTATATGTACTTTAGTTGTTTTAGAGCTCATATTAATGCAAAAGAAAGACATTTCACAGTTTATAATGGTACCGTCTACAAAAGAACAGGCAATTAAGACCAGTGATTACAAATAAAAGGACCTACCTATTCTTTGGACTACCTCAGATATTATTAAACAAGGGAGATAATCTTTATTTCACCACTATTTCCCATTGAAATACATTCATACTATATTATCAAACAAGGGAGACAATTTTCATTTCACCACTATTTCACTTTGAAATACAATCATACTTTGTGTTTTATGCTTTAGAAATATTTTGATTCTGTGATATTTTCATGAATGATAATACTAATTGAGTTAACAAAGCTCTTCACTTAAGAGAAAACAAATGGACAAGACTTCCTTAAGTAAGTCTGGAGTTGTGTGTTAACTGCATGAACTGCTATTGTAACATATATCTTTGTGTTATAAATGCATTGCCAGAAATTCTACACAGATTTGGCTATGTAATATGTGAATGCCAGTGTTGTTGCATATAATCTTATTACTTATTATAGAATATGCTGAACAAATTACAAATATATTAAAGCCAATTTTTATAGTTACGTTTTTAAAAATTCTGTTTAAAGTGAAGTTATCCTTTCCCAAATTTAATTGTTTAGAAGAAAGAATAACAAAGTTTATCCAGTATCATTCAAATCAGGAACTTCTTTCATCATACAAGGGGTGATAACAAACTTGCAAGCAAGACCTATCAAGAAAGCAATTCAATTTGTATAGGAAGTATTAAAATTAAAATTATCATTTTTACCTGTAAGTTAATTCACATATCCAAATATGGGTAACTATGGCAAAAATTATAAGAAATGTTTTCTCATTTTCTGTTGTTCATTTTCTGTTGTTTTACTGATTTTGGTGATTTTTAGATATAGAAGTTATATCTAAATTTAGGCCAAATTTAAATGATATAAGTTTCTGGATCACTGCTTGTACGATTTTTAAAAAAAAATCTCGTCTACTGTTATGTAGTTATTAATTTTAAATTTAACTTTCAAAAAAATATTCTTATTGGTTATTTAGAAATCATGAAAAATTAATAAAATTTTATGAAAGAATGTTTATATTATTACAATATTCCTTATACTCACAATACTGGTTCTGCACCAATAATGACAATATTGTTCTTGTTGCTACACTCTAGAGTGGAGGTGCATGACACTGTGAGGAAGGTACAGAAGTGGGTAACCACGGCAACTAATGCTGTTGACAGTGAAGATGCAAAGCTTGTGGAACAGGTGAGACTGACATCTCACATTATTTATTCTTAAATTCTCTGTTCAAAATGGCTGAATTTAAAATTGGAACAGAATCAATATATTTTGTGATAAGTATAGCTAGAGTTTTTTGATTTGTCATAATTGGCATTATAATTATCACTAATATTGTCCTAATTATAATTTACTATCAGGAACATATTAAAAGCTTTTGTAAGATGGTTAGATCAGAGTTATTAATATTATTATTATTATCAGCATTTCTTTATTATAACCCTCTGTTTATTAGGTGTCAACTCTCCACTCTGAGATGATCCGCTGGATGGTTCAGGTACTGCTAAGACTGGCGCCCAACAAGGAAGGTAACTCTAAGGAGGCTGGGGAGATGACTCTTCTAGGCAGCACCACCTTGAACCAGCTACACGCCAATGCCAAGTCACTCTTCGAACAATTGGAGATGTTCTCAACCTATGTTGTCCAGTAAGTGGAAGAATGTAGATACATGATTTAGGAAAGGAGACAACCAAAACAGAAAAAAGGATTTAGATTAGTTAAAATCATTTAGTTCTATTGATGGTGACATTTGATATTTTCCAGTCCAGTGAGTAGAAAAGTTAAAACAAGTGTTTGTTTGTACTTTATTTGGGTGAAAAACTCCAGATGCAAAATTGTTTTTAGATAATTTATTCAACCTAAAGATTACATCCCAACCAGCAGTTTGCCAAAAACCTTGTGCTACCACTGGAAATCTTTTTTTTAAGTGGAAAATACTATACTGGTAGACAGACATTGTGTCTTGTAGAGTGTCACCACTAAACAAATACATTAATACAGAAGTTTTAATGTAAATTGCAAATTAAATATATTAGTCATTAGAGGTGCCATTGTGCTCAAACCATCACCATGGGGGTTCGCATCTCGGGCAAGAACATTTTTATGAGGATGCCTTCTAGCTGACATTGGGTGTATTGATGGTTCTACTCAGACATATATCTGGGGTCTTTCTTCACCAGCAATTAACTGGAAGTCTCCATTATGTCCATAATGTTGTGTCCATGTGATGTACAAACAAATATTCACACAAGTTCCAATTACTTTTATTGGGACAAATATATTAATAAGAAGGAGAACATATAATATTCCAGTACTAAATACTTTAAGAAATTATTATAGTTTGCTTATGAATAAGCATGTGGTGATGACAGAGAAAATTGCCGGTACAATTTAAAGCATTACATAAAGAATATATTGCTCCAAGTACTGGTAGCCAAAAATCCACATATGCGTAACAATTAAATGTATATTCCACCTATAACATTAAGCTTTGTTATCCTGCTTTTTAGCAAAAATTAATCAGGCTTAGGCAAATAGGCTTGACCTAGACCAGCCAGTGTCCACAGGGATTTGATCAGGATCTAAAATATTTGCTGTTGAGTCTTGAGCAATCCAACTTGTTACGTTTGCATTTTTCTATAAGTCAAAGACTGAGGACACATTCTAGGTTATTGACAAATGGAGTATGATTATAGTTTAGCAAACAGGAAGCTGATATTTACAGGGTAGCCACAGAGTATATTGAACTATGTATAAAATGGGATATGGATGAAGAACAGAAGCTGTGAGTTAATTTGCTGATTATTTTCAAAGTTGCCATATTTAGTTTATTTATACAGTTTGTCTTGATCCTTAATACTTTTATAGCAGTTATTGTTATATGGGAATTTATTGTTGATTTCTTTTAGAACAGTTGATGTAGAAAAAAAAATCCCAAAAGAGTTTTTACTCCTTGCTTTAGTTATATTACCACTGTTACATCAGAAAGGGTTATAATTTGTTGCCTTAGCTCTTTCAGAATAGTTATATCATAGTAATGATGATAAATTGTTGCCTTAGTTCTTTCAGAATAGTTATATCATAGTAATGATGATTACTAATTGCCTTAGTTCTTTTCAACAAGTTACATCGGAAAGGGTTATTACTTGTTGCCTTAGTTCTTTTCAACAAGTTACATCGGAAAGGGTTATTACTTGTTGCCTTAGTTCTTTTCAACAAGTTACATCGGAAAGGGTTATTACTTGTTGCCTTAGTTCTTTGAGAAAAGTTATATCAGATAGGGTTATTACTTATTGCCTTAGTTTTTTGAGAAAAGTTACATCAAATAGGGATATTACTTGTTATTATTTTTATCACACTGTGATATCCCCCTATCAGGAAGGTATATATAATACATAGTTATTATAAGAAAAATTGTAAACTTTCCAATTGTTCTTTTTTTAAATCTTTAAACTGCAACATATGCATGCAATCATATAAGGAAAATATTGATCATTTAACATGCGTTCATAAACATAATGATTAAAATAATCAAATTAATAATAATTAAAAGGGAATAGGAATAATTCATATTTAAATTATTTGATACCTATCTGTAAGGGAGATAATTTATTTATTATTCTATTTCTAAAAAATCACAATCCACAGCGGAGCATCATTGTGCTCTGTTGGCATTTCTTGTCATTGATGGTACTAAAGGATGCCTACAAAAGATAACAGAAAATTGTTCAAACAATTTATATTGAAACTTAATCTTTTGTAAATTCTTTACTATAAAATTGCCTGATAAATTTACTGTCTTGTTTGCAGATGTTGTGGTGGTATTGTGATGGATAACACCCAGATGCGACGAGATCAGATGGAGGAAAATGCTGATCATGAACTAAAAGATCTGCAGAGGCTAGAGGTACCTTTATTTTTATTTATGAATAATACGTTTTATTCTACCTTTAGGTGAAATTCACATTCAAACATTGTGGAAAATCTTGCTTTCACTCCTCTTACAAGTAAATTTTCATGAATTCTCATTTTCATTTTTTTTCTCAACAGGGTGATCTTTCCTTATATTCTTTACAAAGAAGACTTTAAAGGTGGTATCCAACAATTTAGACCTCATTTCTTTCTCTTGAACATATGAAAAAATTATTGTTACATAAAAAGATGCTGTGGAATGTTTGTTATTGATGTCCTACAGCTAAGTAAAATGTGAAGCAAAGCAATCCACACGATTTTACAATAGGTAAATAAGAAAAGGTCCTATCAAAACTATAACAGATATTTAAATTTTATCTACCAGTAGACAAAGGCACACAAGGTAAATGCAAATGTGAAAAAAACACAAAAAAAACACACAAAAAAACAACAACACAGAGATGAGACATAACACACAAAGAAAAACCACCATTACCGCCTTGGAACGGTCAGTCGGCAAAAGGGCCAACTGGGGTGCTTAAACCTGGTTTGTGGAGCGCTCCAACCTCGCACTTCCTGTATTTCCTATCTGAGCCATGCTGCACAGTAAGCTATTTCTAAACCAGGCAAACCATGTGACCACTCACATGAGATCACATTATATCATTTTCCGGGTAATATGCTGTGATGGCGATTCTTATTTTTAGCAGAAATCTCCATTGTGCTTATATATGGATTTGGAAAGAATGGACAAGTGGAGCAATTTTTTCATGATTTATACTGTTTAACAATTGAATAAGAATATATAAGACAAAGTCCTATGAGCATTGCAACATATACAAAAATTGAAAAGACACATGACCAAGATATTCACATGCACGCCAAATGTAAAAGTGCAAACAAATCTGTGATGAGTCATTTAACAATAAGAGCAAACCCGACAGTTACCGCCTTGGAACAGTCAGTCGGCAATATGGACGGACTGGGATGCTTGAACCAGTTTTACAGAGCTCTAACCTCGCACTTCCTGATAGGTTTCTCGAATGCAAGCAATGAAAAGAAAACCGATCCATTTGAATAAGTATCCAAGTGCTGACGTTTTGTTTGAAAAGTTATGATGCAAAAAATGACGTCATTGAAAAATAATGTCCACATGGTGTTTAGAAGAGGGATAGGTATTATTTTGATTAAAAGACCTACAAAACAACGTTAATAGTAAATGAAATTAACTTTTTAAATCAAGAAAAAAAAGTAGTGTTCAAATTTATCTTTGCTTAGACTTCTTTATAAGTTTATGTAGAAATTATGTCCAAATTCCCTGAAAACAGGCATCATATTTTGTAACATGCATTTGATATAGGCAAACTGTCGGATACCATCTTTAAATGAATTAAATGTTTTTACTTTGTATTATTCTTGTTTATTTTTTTTCTTCTACAGGGAGAATGTCAGTACTGGATCAAGACAGCTAAGATCTTACTTGGTAAACTGATGAATGAGCCAGTGGAGTCACTGTTCCCACCCAAAGTAGAACCAGAGAAGAAGCAGAAATCTGGTTTAAGCCTGATGTCTGACCAGGAATATGTTGACCAAGAGAAATTAGCAAAACCAGTCGAGGGAGAGTCCAAACCACAGGTAATGAAGGACATGTTTGCTTGTAGAATGTAGGACAGATTACTAAACTAGTCGCTCAAGCCACAGAAGGGGTAGCACAGTCTTCACAATACAAACACTAAACCTTTGGTCCACCAAGCTAGTAATATCTACTGACCTGGACCTGTATGCTTTTGGCTTTTTGACACAAAAAAGAAATTGTTTAGCTTTTATTCTGTTATTTAAAAAGCAATGCCAGCTTTATAAATCTGAACATAATGGCAATCTCTGTAAAATGTTGGTAAGGTTACTGAGGTGTTTACCAGTGGGTGGTTTCAGTAAAAAGCTGTTAAGCATTGTTGGGTTTGGTTTATTATATATTTTTTCATAATAATTCAGAATTTTGAAAAAAATGTGGCTGAAAATTCTGGTGGACCTTGGGCCCATTTAACTTGTAAAATTTACTGGACTGACAGAGATTTTGGTTGACTCTGGTTTTGTTGAAGACTGGTAACATAACATGACAACTGCATAGGAGAGTTAATTTTCTAATGTGGATTTTTAGTAGGGTAGGCAATGGTTATTGAGTCAACCTGTGCCCATGTTGGTTATCCAGTTACCAAATCTGTAATTGGTTAATCACTGTTTATACTAATACAGATTTACAGAATCAGATGGATAACTTGTATTTATGTTTGTTTACTTTAACAAAATCACTCGATGCAGTAATGTCTACCTCTCAACTACCAATTTATTAAACTGCACAACATATCAGGGCAAGACTTCATGGTATAATAAATTAAGACTTCACAGCCCATCATCGCAATATATGTATGTATCATCATCCATACTTCTGCTCCTGTCTGAACATATTTTCTTCACTTCGGGTAGGCTTTGCTTTAGTGTGCTTTTTACACATGTATAAGATTACAGACATATGGTTATGTTCATATGACCTAATGTATTTATGTGAAGGACACCTACATCCTTCAACGGACCTGGTAGCACAATCGGTAGAGGCCCCTGGTTCTATCCCAGGCCACAATGTACTGAAGTTGTTCAAAGTAGTAGTGATTTAGCTCCCTTGCTAATGCTGAAGCATTATGGTAGTTCAACGACTGCTTGGTCTGGTGTCCGGATAATGTGACTGGGTGTGGTATCTTGCCAGGTGCTCACGGCATGCTATACACAGTGAAGGAAGTACTATTCTAAGTAGTGGTATTATTCAAGTTCAGCAGTGAAATGGTCAAACATTTGAAGAAATAAAACGGTTATAGATTTCATGACCTTTGCCAACACTTGTTTCTGGCAAACCCCAAAAGTTTATCATAGCTAAGAAAAAAACAGTTTTGTGTTTTGAAGTCAGGCCAGGAAGAAATTCTGATGAAAAATCATGCAAGTTACCCCGAGTGTAAGGGTCATCAGACAAATTCATTAATATCATGTTTATTACAATTATTATAACAAAAATGCAATAGTTTTCGCATTTCTAAATGCTTAGCTTTGAGTTAACCCAGAACTTACTAAATCGAACAAATTTTATGACTATATTATATTATTATACTTAATACATTATATTTAATCTTAACATTCTTTAGGGAGAAGCCAAGAAAGAACAAGACACTATGGAGAAGAAAAAGGTTGAGGAAGGTGACAAGAAAGAAGAAGAAGAGGAGGGTGAGGGGGCTGATGAAGAAGAGGAGGAGGAGGAGGAGAAAGAGACCCCCAAGTCTGGCGAGGCCAAAACACAGGTTAGTCATGTTAGTTCTTTACCACTCTAAGTGTAGGTTTTTTACAATTCACTTAACATAATAGTAAATAATTCTATAAAGTCCATAACAGAATTTTTGTTATGTTCTAACATTCCAGCAACTTGGAATATTTAATATTTAATCTTTCCATTTATAAATATATAAAAGTAATAGTTAGATATATATATATATATATATATATATATATATATATATATATATATATTACAGAAGACAAAAAGTAAAGTGAAATATTCTTTAATGTTGTTGTTGTTATTGTTTTGACTTACATTCTTGACCTTTGGATAAGTATTATGTAGGTGCTTTTCAGATCAACTTGTTTCTTACATTTTATCTTGGGATAATTAGAACATATTCTGGAAGTTCTTATTTTTAGATTTTATTGTAACATTTCACTGGTTCATTTCAAAATGTTCTTTATTATGTGTATCATAAATAGATAAAGTTGATTTCACATATTCCTTTACACCATAAAGACTATCCAAACCTTCATAACATCATACGATGACAATAGTAAGAGCGTCGGCTCCAGGTACAGGAGGTCCAGGGATCAATCCCGGGCTGTGACATAAGAAAGTCGTTTAAAATGGTAGTAGTGTAGCTCCCTTGCTAATGCTGAAGCACATATAAGGGTAGTTCCATTACTGGTTGGCCTGGTGTCAGGTGGCTGGGTGTGGTATCATGTCAGATGTTCATGGCATGCTATACACAGTGAAGGCAGCACTATATCTGCTTCAAGTGGACACTGTCTCCAGATAACTGAAATACTGGTGGTGGGATATTAAACCCAATAAACGAACAAACAGCTGTGAGATTATATCATTGGATCACCATAAGCATCTTGTAATTTTGAATAAAATATCGCCATCTATGGAATTAAGACTTAACTTTTAAACACTAGAATACAAAAAGGACTTTTGAACTTGCTGCAGGGTATTTATTGCCTAAATTTAAAAAAAAATCATTTAAAAAGGCTTTGTATAGTATGCTAAAAATAGTAATTAGAAATTTTACAAGGAATTGGATAAAATAACACTTTGTTTTAGATAGATGATATTTGTTTTAGATAGATGATATATTGTCCTGTTTGTTTAATAAATTGTTGCTGTAGCATAAAATCTGATAAATATATTTCGTTGTAAATCTTATTGCTGCCTGTTGTTTGTTGTACTATTGCGTTGTAACAGGAGACAGACATTACTGTCTCTGACATGAAGATAACACAATGATGCAGCTCTTTTGTCCTTTCAAACAATTTCTAAGACATTAGTGTTTAAAGGTCATCAAACTTCTCCTTGCTTATGACTTGCATAAATTCTATCACTCGCTCTAAATCTAAACCCAAGTTATAGTTGAGTTTGGTCCTAAGTAAAATGTGCCATATTTAAACAATACGAATATGAAACATTGATATATATACCAATGATGTAGACTTCTGCAATACTAAATAACATTTTCCAAGTACATAGTCAACTTCTTTACTGCATATTTTCAATTGAGCATGTTTAGTTGACATGTGCCAGGTCTATAATATACAATCATGTAATATTGTTATTGAATCAGTAATGAAGAATTCATCTGCAACACTAAATTATGCTTATCGAACACATATCCAACTTTTTATTTTATATACTTGTACTATGAGGAATATTTTATGATTATGCTACTCTGTCCCTGTTTGTAAATGGAACAATATACATGATACTTTTCTGAAAAGGTTTGGTTGTAAGTTTTGTGTTTTTCCTGTTTAAAGACAACCAGTGGTGAGGCTCAGACAGAGAGGCTGGAAGTGATAGGGGGAGATGACAACACACACATACAGCCACTTCAACAGACACCTAGCAAAGTGAGCTTATAAATGATTCTATCAGTATAATTTTGTTAATGCATTTATACAGCCACAACACATTACCATTTTTGTTTTTAGATATTTGACAACCTGTACAAATGGAGGAAGGATAAAGAGTGTTTTTGATCAGTTGCTTCAAATAGTTTGAACCTGTTATAATGCTTGGAAATGGTGTTGTTAATATTTTATGCATCATTTGAAGAGAAAAATGCAGAGATCTTGTCAAAATGATGATTCTGTGAAAAGTCAGTCAAGTTTTATTTAACTCTTTTGTGCATGCATATGCCATTTTACGCCTTTGCTAAACTTACACAAAAATCACTCGTTATCATCAGTAGAGAGATCTGCATAACCAGGGGTTTATGTGTAGACTGGTTTTGCCTTGGATCTTTAAACTATTTAAAAAAAGAGCAATAAAATTAGGGGATCTTTCAAAATCTTGTATATTTACTATGATTGAAAGAGTTAATATCTGTGCAAACTTTATGTCATTTTTATAATGCGTTGTACTCATTATCTAAAAATCATCTTGCCTTCACCAACACTGAAAAAAAAAGTAGCAATTATGGATATTATAAAATCCCATGCATTTAACAGTTCAAGGTTTGTCAGAGTTGGCCCATGACCTGTTGGGGGCATGGTTAAATTGGCACTATCTCTTGGCCAAGTGGTGCAGTGCAACTGGTGGTTGTTAAGTCTGATGGGAGGAGGTGCAGATATGGCTTATCCTGGGGTGATTTTTTCGAAGTTGTAATACTCCTATGTGTCATATCATGAATTTGTAGAAAAAAAAATCTTCTAACAAAACAAATCTCAGCCTTCACCTCCTCATTATGTCGGTAACATTATTGATTCCTGTCATGGCAGGCAAGACTGTGTGATTTCTGCTTACAGAGTCCGGCCCCTACTGCCTCTCTAAGCATAAGCTTTTCCTAAAATTTAAAAGTGAAACTTATTGGCCCCTTTTTGACTTTTTAGCATCAGACTCAAGAGTAAGTCTGAAAACTACATGTATGCATTGCCTTACGACATTAATAATTTTATATCTGAAAACTAACCAGCCTTTTTCTTCTCCCCTTCCAGCAGTTCCCAGCAGGTGGCAGCCAAACGGTCCCACAGCCCCCACCCCCAGGACAGACTTCCCCCAGCTCAGGTGGCCCTGACCCATCCAAGGCATTTGAGGCTCTGGCTGCCGTAGAGGCACTTCAGAACCAACTCATGTGAGTTTAGAGAAATATTTTTTTTCTTTGGTCTCAATATTTCTGGGTATTAAATTTTTGTTGGCATAAAATGCTGTTCCTTATTAAGAATAAGGTTCATATACCTAATATATACATATGCAACATCGTGGCATTGTATTGTGTAGTTTATAAATAAATTTACATGAAATAAATCTAACTTATGATATTGAACAGTTTAAATAAGTAAATTTAAAAGCTTAAAAAATCCCAGCTGAAAACAATTTGTCAGCTTTGCTGAAAATTTTGTTAAAAAAATGCATAACTGCACTACTACTACATGTATTTTTATGCTGTTATTGCATTTAGCACTGACTGTTGACTGTTATAGAATAGCATCCATATTATGTGAATATTCATATTAACAGTTTATACAAACTATGCCATAATCTTGTATCACTGGTATTACAGTCATAAAATTGTGAAAAACTGATTCAGATTTAAATAATTAAGTTTTCTTCATATCTATTCTTAATTTCTCTCATTTTCCAGTTATTCCTCCAATTTTTCCTTCCCTTCAGCATCTTTACTCTATTTCTTACACAGGGCTACTGAGGAACGGGCCCAGGCAGCACAGGAGAAAGCTGACAATGCAGAGGCTGAGTTGAATGTTTGTCTGGAGAAGATTCGAGAACAGGCTAAGAGAATTGCGGAACTTGAGAAATCCACAGAGGAAAAGGGGGGAAGTGAGAAAACTGATGATAAACAAAAAACACCTTCAACACCCAAGACACCAACAAAACCAGTAGGCAAGGAGGCGTCTGATGTAGCGTTGGATAAGAAGCGACCGGATTCCCAAGCATCTAAAGCCAGTAGCTCAAAAAGTTCAAAGAGTAAGAAGAAATAAAGCTGTTAGTTTGTAATGTTATGTGTGTTTATAAGGTTTGTTATAATATCTGGTAGATTTTCATGTCTTTTTTAATCAGTTTTATTTCTTGAAAGTGTAAGAGACACCTTTATTGTTCATTTAACTTGATCTGCCATCTAATTATTTGACTTTTATATCCATATATTTTCAAAGTGAGAAGTAGGTTGTTTTTTTTACTATCTTTTTGCACATTGTGTCTTCTGCATTTATATTGTTATAATCACTTAGCTTCGAACCTTTGAAATAGATTTTCTGTTTTATTAATAAACATTTAATCTTGTACCATTTAATAAATGAATGGAAACTGTAATCCTAAAAAAAATAATAGATGATTATTTCTGTTGTCAGTAATAATTGGTTTTCTACCAGTAAAATATCTGTAAATGTTTTTGTTTTTTTTTAAATTATTGTATGATAGTATCTATTTCTCAATATACATCTCGTAGTTAATAATTGCCAAATTGATCTACAAGATATTGTGCTGGTGTTACTTTTATTGTTAATACAATTATTCTTCACTAATGCCTGTGATATTTTATGATTTATTTATACAAACAACAGTATTCCATCCATTAGATCCTATGTAAATTTATGCACATTTTCCACATTTTTTACAAGTTGTTAACTTGAAAGTAATCCATCAGTTTTCTTTTCTTGCTTATTAAATATTTTTTTTTAATTTTATTTATATAAATGTGAATGTATGCGCATTTCATGAAAACATAAACTTGAGTGCTGCACTTTCCACCCAATGGTTTTATAACTTACTTTGTAGAAATTTTACAATGATATTTCAAGTACATCTTTTTTACTCTTGGTTGGAACAGAGATTGATTTCAAATGATTCTTCTTGAACTTTAATTCAGATTTTAAACTTAAATTATGATTTTGAACTTTAATTCAGATTAAGAATTTTTCTTTAGAATTTGAACTTTAATTCAGATTTTAAACTTTCCTTCAGATTAAGAAATTTAATTAAGATTTTTAATTTTAATTCAGATTGTTAACTTTCATTCAGATTTTGAACTTTCATTCAGATTTAGACCTTTAATTTAGATTTTGAATGTTAATTCAGATTGTGATCTTTCATTCACATTTTGAACTTTCATTCACATTAAGAACTTTCCTTTATATTTTGAACTTTAATTCAGATTTTGAACTTTAATTCAGAAAAGTACTCTTCTTTGTGTCATTTGCCTCAAGCATAGTGGTTGTACAAAATATGGTGTTGTAAACTTATTTAGTGATTGTTTTATCATAAAATGAGAAAAAGGAAATGTCTTCATGTTTGTTAAAGTATATTAACATAAGACTTTTTATGAATGTTTTTGTAACTTCATAAAGTTATTTTAACTAGATAATGGAAACATCGCTATGAACATACTTCACTTCTTATAAGTGAGGTTTAAAGTCAAAGTCTAAACTGCCAAAATAAATACTTTATATTTGCTATATTACCCATTTTTATTATTTATTACTGCACAAAGATTCGCATAAACTTGTTCATTTTTTGGACACTGTTAACATTACCAGTATTGAAGATGTTGAAAAAGAGACTGCATTTGATGCATTACACTTTAAAATATTTATTTGGAATTTAATTGTCAAAGTATTGTCTACATCTTGTTAATGCTCATATTGGTTAAAATCTAAAAAACACTATTTTATGTTTTGTAACACTATTACAAATTATTTAAATGTTGTATTCATGCAAAATCTGTTGGAATAAAAGCATCTTTTAAGTGTTATTCAAGTGCATTGCAACTGTATCTTTTCAAATATGATTTTTTAGAATTCTGTATAAATTGTTTGGTTTAATTGATGGAAACTGTTGGCTATTTAGACAATAAACTCCTGGATGATTATTATTGTACTTTTGTTTCCTTTCCCCACAACACATTTAATTAGACATCTGCACCACATTAGCATGATCCTGACACTGGGCCAGCCAGTCATGGAACTACTCTTATATGTGCTCCAGTAATAGCAACGAAGCTATACCACTACCATTTTTAACGACTTTGCCATGCAGCGGACCATGAACAAACCTGGGGCCTCCTGCACATGAAACTGACACTCTACTGATCAACAGATTGTATCATTGTTTATTTAAAAGACAATGAGAAAAGGTTTTCTTGTTCAGTATTTCCATAATCTTCTGCATTGCTTGATACTATTATGAAAAACAATCCTTTAACTAGCAGAATTTTTTGTAGAATGTGTATATAGTTAGAATAATGTATACTTACTAATAATTAAATGTCGATTTTCAGTTTACTTATTTATATTTAAAGTCTTTGTATATGCAACTTGTCCACACTTGTTCAAATTTGCAAAATGACATGTTTATATTCGAATGGCTAGCAAAATAGTTTAAATCAACATTTAGGCAAGCCTTTCAGTAGAAATTATATATAGGCTAATATCAAGATTTGGGTGATAAAAAATTAAGCCATGTCAATATTATTTATTCAATGGTTTATTTTTCTTTTTCTTTTTAACTTAAAAGTAAAATTTGCATCAATTAACAGTGGTGCAAGTTAACACAAATACATACGCTAAATTTTATTTCAGTTAACGTTTATGCAAAGGAAATGCCAACAACCAACAGAGAGTAAAAAAAAAGATATCACAGAATCAATCAGCTAAGTACAAAATAAATCTTGTATTGCTCTTAAATATAACGAACTGACTCACTATGGTTTATAACAATACTTATACTTAAATGCCATCATGATATCGTTCAATTCAACTACAGACTGAAAATACAACTGGATGCATATTTAACAACCACAGAACACGATAGGAACTTAATAGATGCTTAATTATTATAGAAATACTTTTTATGTAGATAATTTTAACAGAGGGAAGATAATTTTAACAGAGCCATAAAAACTCTCAGTTCTGCAAGAGGACATATTTTCCAAGAATGTTCAAAGTGGTTATTAAAAATGAATGCCAGAGTATTGTCAAAAAGACTAAAACATGTTCTTTTATCAATCTAACCACTGATTCAATGCAAATACAAATAAATACAAAAGAATACTTAATTACACATTTATTTAAAAGCAATTAAATAAATAAAATGGTTTAATAAACCATTGCATTAATTATACAAGAATTGCTATTAAAAGAGTGAATTAAAAAAGTTCATGATTTGTAAAATTGTCAATGTGAGAAGCATCAATGTTTAGTTTTGTTTCTTTACAGATGGAGTATTTAAAATAATACTGGTTTACACATTGTGTTTGTTTGGTTTAGATATCCCAGTAACTGCTAATTAATACTATATAATCATTTATACACCAATATAAACATAAAGATATTTCTATATCAAGACAAGCTCACACATGGCTTATTCTCCTGCATCAATTTTAAACAGAAATTAAGAAAATAGATAGAATACTGATATCATATATTATAAATTGGAAGGTGCAAAAAAATTATGTAAACAGCATCACATGCATAAGCTTTATGCACATTTCATGCAATCCTTATTTAAATTTTCAGGATTGTATTTAATTTATTTTTTAAATTGAGTTCTTATACACTGTTTACATTTATTTACCAGAACAATAATTCATGACACTCCATTTTCAGATAGATCAAACAGAGGTGTTTGCAGTTTTTAAAGAAGATAAATGAAACAAAAAGAATTTAGTAACTCATAACCTTCAACATTGGCCAATATCCAATACTTATTATTATTTTTATTTTCCATACAACATTCCGATAAATATTGAGTTTTACCAGAGTGGAGTTTTGTTGTGACTGTAACCCACAAAGATGGCTAGAATTATGTTACAGATTTGGAAGTAAATAGCCCTGATCATGATCAGAGTGTTGACACTTCGCCGAGGTCTGATAAATTTGTACTAAGCATGTTACCTTATTTCAATAAGCCAAGCTATATGCATATTTGAGTAAAATATGTTTCAGATAAAGATGAATGTAGGCACACATAAATTAGTTACAAAACATTATACATTCCATCTTTAACACATAAAATGGTCCCTCCGATGTTTTTTCTCTGTTAAATATATTCTTTTCTTATGTCTTTCAAACATCCTTGTATCCTTTTATACATTCTTTGAACCTAGTCTAGTGGCCTTTATTTCGTCTTCTTCTTTTTCTTGGTGGTGCGTCTTTTGGTTTTGGAGTCAACAATGAACTGAGATTGTTTCTTAATCTTATCTCGATCTGGCACATCTCCATCATTATCCCCACTGTCCTCTTCATCTGTAATAGAAAGATTTATAATTTAGAAAAATAAAGAATGAAAGTATAAAAAGTCATCTAAAGTACACCTTTTGTCGGCGAGATAATAAAAAACAACAAAAAAAAACATAAAAAAATAGCTAATGTTTTTCTCATCTAAGTTGCAAAATTTCTTCGTGACAAAAATTACGCAAGGGTTGCTTATGTAATAATGTCTAATAAAAGAGACTTTTGATACAACTTACCCCATTTGAAAGGTAAAATAGCATTTTTGTTACCAAAAATAATGGAAAAAATGTACCCTGGAAAAATGAAACTTCATAAAAAGTTTTATGAATATGTCTTACCAATTTTTCATATCTTTTTTTATTTTACATAAACTACCATATTTGGCAATCTAAATGCACCAGATATTAAACTCAAACTGCATAAAACTCACCATCATAAACGAGATCTCGCTGTGTTTGTGGCAGTTTGACACGTGTGTTGTACTGGGGCAGCTTCCCTTCATGGGTTGCATGGAACTATGGGAAACAAATTGGAACAAGTTAGAAAAACTGAACATTGCACGTACATTTTTTAAGGTATAAAATGCGAACTTTGTGGAAAAATGTTGAAGAACTAACAAAAAAGCGAGCTTTGCAAACAAATTTTAAAGAACTAAAAAAAACTAGCTAAGAACTTAGGTGTTAACCTTGATGTTTTCATTGTTTTGAATGATGATGAAGTATCATTTTATTGCTTGATAATATTAGGTATTGTAAAGGGATTTGAGCTTAACAGAGTCGGAAATGTCACCTATATGCAAACTTAGGAACAT
Source organism: Sinonovacula constricta (assembly GCA_007844125.1). Taxonomy (NCBI): domain Eukaryota; kingdom Metazoa; phylum Mollusca; class Bivalvia; order Cardiida; family Solecurtidae; genus Sinonovacula; species Sinonovacula constricta. The sequence continues at coordinate 39,451,724 of CM017572.1, forward strand.
TTATAAGTGATAAGAGTTTTATAATAATTTAACCTTCTTATCACTTGTATAAGGGACACTGCGAATTAGAAATTCACAGAACTAAATACTTCTCCCCACCTCTTCATCCTCCATCTTAAATTAAAATAACTAAAAACTTCTTTCCAACTCTCTATCTTCCATCTTAAATACATTAACTAACAACTTCTTCCCAACTCTTTATCTTCCATCTTAAATACATTAACTAAAAACTTCTCTCCAACTCTCTATCTTCCATCTTAAATTAAAATCACTAAAAACTTCTCCCCAACTCTCTATCTTCCATCTTAAATTAAAATAACTAAAAACTTCTCCCAACTCTTTATCTTCCATCTTAAATAAAATAACTAAAAACTTCTCTCCAACTCTCTATCTTCCATCTTAAATTAAAATAACTAAAAACTTCTGCCCAACTCTTTATCTTCCATCTTAAATAAAATAACTTAAAACTTCTCCCCCAACTCTTTATCTTCCATCTTAAATAAAATAACTAAAAACTTCTGCCCAACTCTTTATCTTCCATCTTAAATAAAATAACTTAAAACTTCTCCCCCAACTCTCTATCTTCCATCTTAAATTAAAATAACTAAAAACTTCTCCCCCAACTCTCTATCTTCCATCTTAAATAAAATAACTAAAAACTTCTCTCCAACTCTCTATCTTCCATCTTAAATAAAATAACTAAAAACTTCTCCCCAACTCTTTATCTTCCATCTTAAATAAAATCACTAAAAACTTCTCCCCAACTCTCTATCTTCCTTCTTAAAATAAAATAACTAAAAACTTCTCTCCAACTCTCTATCTTCCATCTTAAATAAAATAACTAAAAACTTCTCCCCAACTCTCTATCTTCCATCTTAAATAAAATCACTAAAAACTTCTCTCCAACTCTCTATCTTCCATCTTAAATTAAAATAACTAATAACTTCTCCCCAACTCTTTATCTTCCATCTTAAATAAAATAACTAAAAACTTCTCTCCAACTCTCTATCTTCCATCTTAAATAAAATCACTAAAAACTTCTCCCCAACTCTCTATCTTCCATCTTAAATAAAATCACTAAAAACTTCTCCCCAACTCTCTATCTTCCATCTTAAATAAAATCACTAAAAACTTCTCCCCAACTCTCTATCTTCCATCTTAAATTAAAATAACTAAAAACTTCTCTCCAACTCTCTATCTTCCATCTTAAATAAAATAACTTAAAACTTCTCTCCAACTCTCTATCAACCATCTTAAATAAAATAACTAAAAAATTCTCTCCAACTCTCTATCTTCCATCTTAAATAAAATAACTTAAAACTTCTCCCCAACTCTCTATCTTCATTCTTAAATCATATAATTTAAAACATCTCCCTCACCTCCTCATCCTCCATCTGTTTGACGACAGTGTTGAGGTCCTGTCCATCTAATTCCTCCAGAAGCTTGAGCAGTTTCTCCTCACATGTGGACAGTTGGTCCAACACATACTCATCTGATGATGGTGCAATCTGGGCCTGAGGTACATGGCCCTTGTTCTGTGGGAAGAGAAAGTTTGTTTTGATTGTTTATTGGGTTTATCGTCCCACCAACCGTATTTCAGTTATTTGAAGATGGTGTCCTCATGAAGTAGATATAGTGCTGTCTTCACTGTGCATAGCATGCTGTGAACACCTGGCATGATACCACACCCAGTCACATTATCATGACACCGGGTCAACCAGTGTAACTACCCCAAGACCTACGCACCTGAAAACATTGCTCTACCAATTGAGCTACTAGGTACCTTAGTAGGTCAGAAGAAGATGGCTACGTAAGAAAGACTACTTCTTACTATTTTCTTTAAGACTGTGACCAAACAACTTAATGCTTACTCATCCATCATCATATCAACTGGCTATATACAACACGAGCAAACTTGAGTCTTCCGCAAACTTGCAAAATTTTTAACCATCTGCTTAACAAGCAATTCAAAATTACTTTTAAAGCATTTGTACTGTAATGAATTCATGCCATTTTGGCTGTGCTCAAATGTAAAATAAGAGACAAAAATGTGCAACATGGAGAACCTTAGTTTGAGATATGAAGTAGTGATGGATTAGATTTAATAGTGTAATACTGTAACTTCTTTTATAATAATTTAATAAAGTAGATATAAAGTAGAACCATACATCAATTTCAGCATCAGTTACAAAGCACTATTGCAATATAAAGTTGAAAGTTACCAAGCGATTTGAAGGAAAAATTAAACATTTACCCATACTGATTAAGTTGTACTATTCCTTACTTATATAATATCATCCTTGACAGTAATAATAAGAGCACACTTACAGCCTTGAGGTTGTAGAGTTTCTCGGAGAGATGTTCCACTCCTGCCTTGACAGACACCAGGTTCCTACTAGCCTTGTGTAGATTATCCTCAGCTGAGTCCCTTCTGGATTCTTCCTTCTCCAAATGGTTCTGGAACTCTTCGAGCATTCGCTCTCCTCTGTAGAAGAACAAAACAGTTAACCCTTGTTTTGATACATTGTGTTAAAAACCAATACTTATTTTTAGTTCACTTTCTTCACTTTACTTCAAAGTGTAAGGATTCTGATCAGACAGCTCCAAGAGTGTAGCAGAAAGAAATCTATTAAATCAATTAAATTGACCTGGGAAGACACTTATTCATATCCAGACCAAGATATTTCAAAGTTTGTTTGTTAATCAGGTTTATCATCCTGCCAACAGTATTTCACAGTGTATAGCATGCCGTGAACACCTGGCATGATACCACACCTAGTCACATTATCCTGACACTGGACCAACCTGTCGTGGAACAACCCTTATTTTTGCTTTAGCATTAGCAAGGGAGCTATACCACTACCATTTTAACAACTTTGGTATGTTGTGGCCCGTGATTGAACCCAGGCTCTCCATATCTGGAGCCAATGCTCTACGGCTTGCACTACCTGGTCGTGTACATTTCAAAGTCTTATTTATATATGTATTAATGTCTTGCTACAAAGGCAACCAAGCAGTGAAAGCTTCAGAGTGGGAGGTCTATAGGTTTTAATCCATATCAAATGAACACAAAATATTCTTTAATCCATTTTATATTTATCAAAAAAAAACAAATTCTTAGATTTTGGCTTCATATCTTATGTAAATGTATGAAGTTATATTGCTAGAGACTAAGAAGAAAATAGTGCAGATCTTGACTTACGCATCTTGTAGTTGAAGCTGATATATCTGGATCTACACTATTTGCTTTAGTTTGATCAAGTCATGCTTTGAAGAAAGTTAATCTAGGCCAACTGACCAAAGCATATGTAAATCTCAAACAATAAACCTGAACAGCTTCCAGTAGTTATGCTCTCTTTAGGGAAGAAGCTCTTTGTGGTAGTTACCTACTTTGAAACATAATACAATAGCTAAGTATCTGCCTTAGGTGAATAGGGCTACAGGTTTAAATCAGACATGTTTAAGTTTTTACAAGTGTACTAATAATGCAGCTCGGGCATGATCTTTCTTGTGCTTGGGAAGATAAAAGTTTATCTAATGTGTGATCAACTATTCCTAACACTATGCTGTCCACAGTTGAACATTGCAGAAATAAATTCCAAGATAAATGTGGTCCAAACTCTATGACACTTAAAATATGTATAACCATACTTTTAATGATGAATAACCAAATAAATTGGACAGATTAATGAAAATCCCATTTTAATGCATTATGTTCTGAAAAAAAAGTTGCAAACACGAGATGACATATTAATATAAACTGTATTATTAATAGACCTAATTAGTTAAATAAGACACATACATTAGATGATTATAAAGCAGTAATACTATACTATTTCTTTACATTAAGTAGTTCTACAACATGCTTGCTGAACGGAATTCAACAGAATTTGGTCATTTAGTTGTATCTTTGCAAATAAATACACACAAACATAAGTTTCATTGAAGATATTGTTATCAAAAATAGATTCAGATATTTTTTACATGCAGATGTTATTCAAAATCAAGCATTATTGTAAATACAAAAATAAAAGTCCTAAATATTTTTCTTTGATAAACCGTGTTCAGAAGAATATTCTGCTGTTTCAAATAAATGTTGTTTTTTTCAATTTACTACAGTCAGCCAAAATACATAACTTGAAATTAAATCCAATTCTAACATTTAAGTAATGAGAAATTGGCCTAAAATGATCTATTTGCATAAACTTAGATTTTTCGTTACCAAAACATTTCTACGAAATGGACTTCCAATCAGTAATGAACACTTAAAGAATCAATATAAAAATCCTGTTACAGTTTAAAAAAATAATGAAACACTCTATAATATCCTTTTCTGCAATGCCCTGCTATCTTTTAATTTTAGTGTTAATCATACTTTTCTCTAAATTTGTGTTATTAGATCTCACAAGTTAAACTTAAACAATTAGACCAGCAACTAGTCTAAATACACAACTCACCTGCTTCCATATAAATGGGGCCTAAATTGATTAATACATTTTTAAATACAATATTTTTGGTACAAAATATCAACTACCGTATTTTGCGGAATATACCTCGTGACATTTTTTTAGGATCAGAGCATGCTAGTTAATGATCCTGAGCATTAACAAACTCATATTTTGGTTGGGCGAACCAGTCTCTAAAATACTGATCAATATTTTGCAATGAGCTCTGCTACTGTTTGTTTCACCAGTGTCATATTATTAAAAACATATTCATACATGTAGTCATTAATTCATATTCTTACAACTTATATAAAGGAAAGCCTTAATATCTTATTGTTGTTCTAGTTATTAGCATTGTTGCAGGAATCATCTGAAAATATTGACCCATAAGTATGTTTATAGTTTTACTTAAACTGGCTACTATGCCTCAGAATATATAATAATTTATAATATTTATATAAAACTGCACAAAATATCCGGCATTTTTCTCAGTAATTCAATGACAAAGCATTCTGTGTGTATATTGTACTAACCTTTTGATTGCTTTTATGATACTTAGAGATAACAAAAGATACTCCTTATCTTATAACCAGTAATACAGATGTCAAATATTTTTTTGTAAACTTTGCCACTGCAGTTATTGTAAAGCTATGATATCTAGGCTTTATAAGTATTTACTTAATGAAGCACTTGATGTAGGCTTTATAAGTATTTACTTAACGAAGCACTTGATGTAACAATGCTATGTAGGCAAGAATAATTTTATGACAACAATTCCATTTTGTCCACCTGATTGTGTCAAATTGCTTAACCACTTAAGTGCTGCTGTTTTGCTCATACATTGTGGGCCATGTGCAAGAGTTTTTTTCTACCTAAAACTGCCCTACATGTAGGATATTAAAAGCAGCACTAACTTACCCTGACAGTTTGGCATCGCCTGAATATTTCATCTCCTCAAAGTCCTGCTGCAATCGTTCCTTCTCTTCCTTCAAACGAATGATCTGCTTCTCGTTATCTTTCTTCAGTTCCTCTAGGTGGCGCTTTGTCTCCTTCTGGTTCTCAAAACGCTGAACAACTTCCTGCATAGGGCACAAATATAATCCTTTGAATGCCTCAGTGACTCAATTTGGTAATACCCCTTAATTATTCTTATTGTTCTTTTGCTAACAAATATATGCAAAATGCACAAAGTATAATACTAGCAGGAAATATCTTGCGGAAGGTTTCTAAACTGAAAGTCAAGTCAACAGGTTCATCCAATCTGTGCCAGTGTTCAGTGATTCAAAAAACTCTTGGCATGATGATATTTTTCAATATTTTTCATTTAGCTATGTCTACTGTACATTGTTGTCTAATAAAATGCATGATATGGTCTCAATGGATAATAAAAAGGACGAAAAATAAGAATGTTAAAATAAATATGGTGTGCTTTATACACTTTCCATCCAAACAAATGCTAGAAAATATGTAGGAAAACTTATTTATGATCATGGGCTACTGAACACAAATGATTCTCATTATGGCAAACTCTCCTGACTCTGCTTAGTCAAAGGTCACAACTGACAACAAATAGCATCACAGTTCATTGATTGACAGTACTCCTGTACAGAGTTGTGTGTGAAAGATTTTTGGTTGGACTAAAAGCAATTAATGGAATCATTATATTGATTATTTTGCTTGTTGTTGTGTGCAAAGTGCCTGCAACTGTGTGATAATACAAAACCCATGCATACAATAGTATTATTTCAGTGAAGAAAATGTCCCATTATACTACAGCATAGGATAAAGTAAAAAAAAGACGGGGTAAAAACTTAGCAAACTATTAGTATACATGTGAACTTTTTCCAAGTCCAAAGTGGAAGAGTTTCACTTGCAAAGTGGGAGATTCATTATTTTCATATAAACAAAGAAGGAAGTTACTGTTTTCAAGCAGGAATATTTCTGAAAATGTGTAAAACACCCCTCATTTTAAAAATAATTTTGAACCTTAAAAGAGGGAGTCTCCCTCCAAAAGTGGGAGAGTTCACATGTATGTATTAGTGATAACAGTACATACCATGGTGTCTGAGACGCCTGTCGCCTCCTTGATCTCCTTAAAGGCCTCCTCATAGGTTGTGATCTTCTGCTGTTGTTCCTCACCCTGGGCACCCGACTTGTCTCCAGCATTAATCTCATCATGCTGAATAGAGCTGCGCTGGGCCTGGTGTTTAAGATAGCAGTGTTTAAGATATAAATAACTATATAACATGTTAGCTTTTGTCAACTAGTTCAATATAAGCCATTAGTCAAATAGTTGAATATAAGCCATTAGTCAAATAGTTCAATAAAAGCCATTATCATTATTGTTACAGTAATAAAGAGCCAAGATGAATGTCTGGACAGATCCACGTACAATAAATTTCAATTATTTTATTTAATATATGAAAAAAAACAAAAACAATTCTATATGGGCATGTTTTTTTTATATAAATATAGAAAAAAAGAAAAAAAAGAATTTGTTCATAAATACAAAGAAACAACTTAGTTATTTTTTCTGGCATGTGTAGAACAAAAGAAAAAGAACTACAATAAAATACTAAATGAAGCAACCAAATCAAGTCCAATCACTTACAATTCTTCTCTCAATCCTTTCGTGCTGCATCTTCTTCTCCTCTGCCTCTTTCTTCATCTTAGCCAGCTCAATTTCTCGCTGCTTCCTCTCTGCATAAACCACCTTCTCGTGTTTGGATAGTTCTGTCTGGGCTGCCTCCTTTGAGATGAGAGCATCATCATGCATGGCCTTGAGCTCCTTCAGTTCAGTCCTGGTTGCCTGAATTTCAGCCTCCATAGCATCCAAGATACTTGGGAACTTTTCAGCTTCCTATCAGGGATAGACAAAACACAAAAATGAAGTTAAATGTTAAGTTAATATTTTTTATCTTTTATTTTTCAGAATACAATGGTTCACTCATACAGTCATGTAATGTTTAATTAACATTTAAATTGATACATGTACTTATACGTATGTACACACATATATATTCACATACAAGCACCATCATACATCTGAAATATTTTTTCACATACACACATATCCAAACATACATAGTACACATTTACATTCTATACAAACATTAATCTTTCATACTAGGAGTAATGTAATTTGTCTTCAAACATTTTGGTAAAAATCAAAAGCAATAACTTCAATCACAAAACAAAAACTTGCTATTACTTGTCAATAAACCATATTACATTTAGAATTAGCAATCATAGAAGAGGTGAAGCTAACCTGGTGGTACCTTGGTAGTTTATGTTTGTTTTTTGTTATATCGAAAGTCACAATTATGGCTAAATTGGTGATGTTAAGTTAATTAAATGATAACCACTTACAACTTCTAGTTTCTTCTTGATGTCTTCGTAGATTCTTCTGAGATGGGTAGCCTCATCAATCTTTAACTTTGTTTTGTCATAACAGTTTTCCAAGTACCTCATTTGCTGCAAATATAAAAGTACAATTTAAACAAAAACAATATAAAGGGCAGCAGTTTATATTATTATTTGAAGCTTCTTATGTCACCAATTGTCACAAGAAAAAATGGTTGCTGTCTACAAATATCAGGCATATGTGTGCAATCTGATAAACATTATACCAATATTTGGTAAAAATAAATTTGCTTTACTTTTACGCTCACCTATATATTTTAACTAAGCTCACTTTTCAGTGTTTATAATTTATTAAACATCATGAGTTGACATATAAGGAAACTAGTGTCAGCATTTGAAACATTATAAACCCTGAAAACAATTGACAAACAAATTAAATCCATCTTTCGGTTCTTGTCGCATCTTTTCTTAAGTGTTTCTAAATTTAATGTTTATATTTATTAACAATTATTACTAAATTAAGAAATAATAAAAACTTACTTGAGCATCAGCAGACTCCCCCTTGTCTGTGGCGACAGCTTCGGATGCATCTTTCTGCATCTGGTTGTATTGAGTCTGAAGATCTTCCAACTTCTTCTGCTTTGTAGCAGTCTGATGTCTAAGGGCATTTAACCTCTTTACTGTGTCACACACCTTGTAGTCCATCACAGTGATAGCTTGCTGCAAATAGAAAGGATATTATCTTGATAAATAGCAATGTTATTTAATACAATTACTATTCAATGGGGTTGAAGGTGTATTTCAGCAAAACAATTGCATTTTGTGTGTGTGTTTTAATATCATGAAAATGCCACTTAGCAACAGCCACACTTTAAGACTTAAATGATGTAGAAATCACCAGCACATGAAAAGTATATGATAATGTTTCTTCAATTGTATGGAATAAAGAAGAAATAAAGAAAATTAAATATTCAAACATTCAAACACAATCATAAATTAATATAGTCATAAAGATATAGTAGTCAAAACATACCCTGCCAGTTTTGTTCTTCATGGCGGCTCTTTCAACTGGATGTTCTTGAAAGGCTTTGTTGATAACATGATGATCTTGCTGCAATTGAGAAAGTGTTGTGATTAGAGAATACTAGAAATGAGATATTGCAAGGCATATATTTGTCATTTTATTTGAATACTAATCTTTTTTAATCTACAAAATCAGTTCTTTTATTATAACACCTATCTATTTCAAGCCAACCACTTTAAATAGTCAAAATACAATAACACTTATTTATGAATAGAGAAAATATATTTTTTGAAACACTTGATTCAATTAATTAATAATTAATAAATAACTGATCTGACCATTAATGAATAATTAATATACGTGTAGACATAATATAAGTCCTCCAAACCTGTGTACATGTTAAGTTGACATATTGTGAATATGCTTACTGATAGGGAGTCACTGAGTTTCTTTCTCAATTCCTTGTTTTCTTTTCTCAGTTTAAGGATTGTCTCCCTGTTTTTCTTCATTGCAAATTGTGAGGTTTCATAGTAGGCCTTTCTATCACCCTCTGAAAATAGAGATGATTTAGTTGGTGGTAAAACCATAAAACACAATAAAAACAAGTAGTGAAATTAAAGTTATGTATGTTTAATTTTTGTGTTTGTTTTTTTTAAGATAGTGAGTTTGTATTCTTAATCTGTATCAATGATTCTTGTAAAAGGAAAGGTTTGAGTTAACAAAACAAGAGACAAATCAGGAGTTTGTTTTCTTGATAACAGTAAACTAAACAGATAAATAATTTTCTTTTACAGATCTGAGTAAAATCATGTCTCGAACCCGGAACTTTTTTGCTAACCGGACCGCTTACATATTCTCTCCCTATCAACCAGCTACATACATCCCGGGCAACTTGACAATCGCCCTCGATTTTCCACAGATCATATGCTGTACATGCATTTCACAAACACTTCTCAAGCACTTGTACAGTAATGACTGTGGGTCATTTACATTGGGTGCCATTGTAACAAAGGGAGAAAAATATGCAGCCAGTTCGGGACTCTAACATGGTACCCTTCGCTTAAAGGGCAAATGCTCTACTGACTGAGCTAACCGGACCGCTTATACATTCTCCCCCTATTACCAGGTTAGAATTATTATAAATATAAATAAAATGATTACATTATTGCTGGATTCAGTCCCTGGTGCACCTCACAAGTGTCAAAAGTGTAGGTACAGTTAGTGATATGTATACTGCTCATTATGTTGGTGCTAAAAAGACATTATTGAGTTTTGTGCAGATCAACATGTAATATAAAACGTGTACGATTGTTTGTTTTTTTTAATTGTGTTCATTGCAGTAAAATTCATGGTCATTCTGGACCCTTGTTCTCTGGGGTCTATGACTTCAGAAAATAAAATTTGGAGCAAAATGAATCCTACCTAGAAGGGCGATTTTGGCCTTCAACTCCTCCGTTTGTTCCGTCAATGGACGGTTCATGACTGCGCCTCCACCAGGCATTTCCGAATATTATGGATGCCTTGCCAGCACAATTTATCAACAAAAATTCAACGCGACCGAGGTTGCTGCAAGGCTGTTTACGTGTGTAACCAAGGTGCCCCTAAAATGCGCATGCGTATGCAAATTTTCTATAACTAAGGGAGATAACTTTCAAAATATCCGCAAATAGTTCAACTTTCGATTAATACGCGATGTTAATTTAGAGTCTTATTATTGGTAAAATCGATAAAGTATTCGATAAGTTATCCAGATATTTTAAAGAAGGAAAATAAACCTAGCAATTTTATTTGTTGGTGAGATAAACGATGGTTTTGGCATTAAAGTGTGGCTCTTTTTTGTTGTTGCTAAACAGGTGTGCTAGGTCACTTCCGGTGAATTGACAGATGACAGCATTTATGAGAGTTTAAAGGTCCATGTATCCTCAAAAGCCCTTGCATACTTCAACTCGATCAATCGCTACATAGCATAACACTTAAGCTTGATGTAAAATCATATAGAAAATGGCTGATTCAGACTCTTATAGAATTATACAAACTTTTGATTGCATATTAACTTTGTTGTTTAAGTATAATTATAGTCGATTGTTTTATTTTCGTCAAGGGTTCTTTATCTCCATTCCTTCACAACTTATGTGGTGTGACAAAACAGCTCCTACAAATACCCACACATACTTTGTCATGTTGATAATTTAAAAAAGCAATTAAGTCCAATTGAAAAGAGGTCTAAAAATTAACTGCTAATGTTAAACTTTGCTTAGAATCAAGTTACTTACAAGCATGTCTATTGAAGGGTACTCCTTACCCTCTGGATTATAGTGAGGGTTTATTAAGATGATGTCGAAATTATTATTGGTAAAACGAGTCCAGTCAAATGTCTGCATAGAACAAATGATCTATTGTACTTGTTACCTGGGAGGAAAAAAAGCACCAACCTAGAAACAATGTTTGGACTGGCAGGGCTGATGAGTCACAAGCCAGCAACTTTTATTGCTCTGCCACAAACATACAACATAACAGTATTTTAATAGATCCTGACCATATATTATTTTATTTGGCAAGGCAATAACTAATATTGTATTTCCAGGTGTACCTAGTATGGCTTAGGTTATTCAAGCATCAACATTAAAGAGATGTCGCTGTTCAGAAAAGTATTTGGCAATAGTCCTGATGGCGGAGGTAATAGCAAAGGTCAAGGGGTCACCACCCCTCCCGGGCTCCAAACAATGGGAGCTCATCTGCAGAGGAAATTTGCTAAGGGTGTTCAGTACAACAGTAGGTATTTTATTTAATCATATGAAAAATAAAAAGAATCCAATTTAATCAGTTATAAGTCTTGTTTAGTTAAAGTTTGATATCATGCCTTGACATATCCAGGAATCATACATAAATATTTATCAAACTATGTAAGTGCTAATTATAAGATGTAATGCACAGTTCCATATTGGTCAGTCTCATTATCATAATAATGTGACTTGGTGTTTTCATGTTATGCTGTCACAGTGAACGTAATACAAGAGCCACTAGAACTGACAATCCTCTTCTGATAATATACTTCGTGGAAAACGTTTATGTCAAGCTTAATTGTGGAAAAAAAACCAGAAATATATGTGAATAATGTTGTAGTTCTGCTTTCATTATGGAAAGTCAATGAACTTCTTGAAGTCCTCTCTATCGATTCATCCTCATTTTTAAAACAGTTCCTAAATTTACAAAATAACAAAGTAATATTTATTATTGTAATGCTAGAATGGAACTAATATTTGTTATATAATCATTCTCTTTATAAAAAAAAAGATTTAAAATAGCTGCATTTGAGGTTCAGACCAGTATGAGAGGCTACCACATCACTACAGTACCAACCTGATATGTCTTAATTATAGCTGTTCTGAAATATTTTTTGTTTTAATTTGACTTAATGGAAATATCTCTACCAATGATTGTTGAAGGAACTGTCCAAGACTTAACTTTATTACTAATGCAGAAGATTATTCTCATAAAATCAAATCTATCTATTTATCAATGTTTGGAACATTAAAAAGTGCATCATGCATAAAGTTTTACTCAACTAAATGCCTAAAACCCTAAACAAAACAATGCTTCATTTTTTTTACTACCATATAACCCACTGGTGCAATATACACGCAGAACAAAACCTTGATGTTGTGCAGAACTATACAGACTAACATGTAAACAAGAAAGTTTGCATGATCACGTCCTCTCATTTATAAGCTTGCTTTAATTCACAAAAAGAAATACAGTGAGGCAGTTTCAACTCTGCATTATTGGATGAAAGAAAACATTTCTTTCTCACATTTAATCTATTAATTTTTGTGCTATATTAGCCTTATGTTTATTAAAGTATAATGAATGTTTGAAATATTTAACTTTTTTAGTGAAAGTTGTTATAAGAGGGGACAGGAATGTTGGCAAAACATGCTTGTTTCACCGACTCCAAGGCTCAAAATTTGTCGAAGAATACATTCCTACAGATGAAATTCAGGTCAGTATTTTTCTTTGCAGTATTACACCTATTGTAAAATTGAATGAAAAACATACAACTAGTTCAAGGCTTGAACTCGAACTATTTGATATCAAGGGCAAGTTTCTAATGACTAAGCTAACAGGAACTAAGAGAGTTTATATCCTTTCCTTGTTAAAACAAGCAACAATGAAAAATATTTTCACAAAATATTAACAAATGTTATTAGGGCAGTAGAATATTTAGAAGATTATTAAATAACAAATTGATTATATATGAATTTTAATTGATAGCATTATGGAAAGCTTATGATATTTAAATGTTTGAGATAAATTGCACAATGGAGAGTTTTGGATGATGGTGGCATATATGAACAAAGGTTTATCTTTCAAAGCAATATTGATTCTAGTCCATTGTCTTATAAAGCACATCTTTCTTATCAATTAGTTATGATGGTGACATTGTAAATGATGACAATGGTGATTAACTGGAATGGCTGTGTTTGAGTGGTTAAAATGTTGGACTTTTGTTCAGAGGTGCCTGGAAGGTTCCAGGTATGAATTAAGAAACTGACCACTTGATGTTAGTCTTTGAGCAAGACTGGTTACTCCACATTGCTCTAGGTACTCATTAACTGAGTACTTGTTCTACAAAAAAAAAAATGGACAGTCGAGAGGGATTAATATAAGTTGGAAGAACTTTTTTCCCAATCGACTATAAATAAATAGGTTTAATTAACTTATAAAACTAGTAAATACATGTAATTGATTGATCTGCAACTGTTTTTAGGTTGCTAGTATACAATGGAACTACAAGGCAACAGATGATGTTGTGAAGGTAGAAGTATGGGATGTTGTGGATAAGGGAAGAAAGAGGAAGAAAAAAGATGGCTTGAAACTGGCTACCAACGAGGTATAATAGTACTGTACAACATTTAAACAAAACTAAAATATTAAAATTTCTTTATGAAGACATGTATTGTCTATCAACAATGCTAAGACAATCTAAGTTACAAAGATATATTGATCTCCACTCCATGTATGAAATATGATAAGTGCTTCATAGATTGCTACCAGGGTTATGGACTATTAAGAAGTGAGTGTGAGTTTCACCATTCTTTTTATTCAACTCTTTATATCAGAAGCTCTGGAATTGCATCAAACCTCAGGTCCACATTAGGTTTTCATAATACTGAATTTCTTTCACAAATAAGAGCCCCAGATAAGATAATTAATTCTGATTTGGTGATATCCCTTAATTTCTCAGCCACACCTTATATTGTGGGTTCTCAGTGAAATTGTTACATTGGGATGATTCATACGAGTACCAATGATATTTAGTGAATCTTTATCAAGAGCTTTACAATCTGTAAACAGTTTAAGCAATAAAATATCCAATGCACCCAGACTGCTAAGTATGTAGTATTGTATAATCGATTATTTCTAGGCCCAAAACCTCACAATGTAGCTTCATCACAGAAAAGTTTTTATGTGAAGAGGTCTTTCAGCTAACTTACAGTGCACCCATTTGTTCTACGCTGACATTTGTTTGGGGTCTTCCTTCACAAGAAGTCACAGGACAATGTTAGTAAGCATTATTCTGTCAGCGCTATAAACTGTAAGGAAAATGGATCTATGGAATCTATGGTTAGAAGAATGAATAACCATTACTTGGTTGACAGTTTTGTTTTTGTCTACTAAGGGTAATGAGATCATTTTGATGTGTTATTGTTGTGTCAGAGCAGTGAATTTTAAAAACACAAAGGATCGCATTAACGACTATCTTTTAAACTAGGGTGAGGAAGATGAAGAACCATGTCTTGATGCCAGTTTTGTTGATGTCTACAAAGGTACTAATGGGGCCATTTTGATATATGACATTACAAAACAATGGTAAGTGGATTTGTTGTTTAATCCTTTTTGTTGTCTAGCGCTAACTCGTAGCTTCCATCACATACCCATGTCCGCAAAATGTTGTTCAAGAGTTTCATTTTTTGTAAACCATGTTGATACAAAACACAGCACAATGTGTTTCAAGAAAATAAAACTAGGTGCAAACCAGACCTGGTAGCGCAATTGGTAGAGTGTCGACTCTAGGTACAGTAGGCTTCTGGAACGATCCAGGGCCTTGACCTACCAAAGTTGTTAAAAATGGTAGTGGTATAGCTCCCTTGCTAACGCTCAAGCAAATATAAGGGTAGTTGGCCAGTGTCAGGTTAATGTGACTTTGTGGTGTCATGCCAGGTGTTCATGGCATGCTATACACAGTGAAGGCAGTACTATATCTGTTTCAAGTGAACACCTTCTCCAGATAACTGAAATACTGTTGGTGGGACGATTAACCCAATCAACGAACATAAATCTGACTTATAAACAAATATGAACTTTGCACGGATAGTGCTGTTTTTTACAAATGCATTCTACATCAGATAGACAAGTGTCTTTTTACAGACAACAATTGGGAGTAGTTACCAAATTCAATAGGGCAATTTATAGTCCTAGAATTCAAATAGAAATTCAAAACTCTTAAAAATAAAGTGTTTTTTTAATATTATTTGATTAAAACACAACATCTTTAAGTGTCAAAAGTGAATGTATAGCTTATGGCTTATAGACACAGGTGTTGGTTATGTAGGCTGAGGTTTTACAGTTTACCTGTACAGTACACAATATGCTAAACATTACTCTTTCTACAGGACGTATGATTACGTGGAGCGTGAGTTAGAGAAGATTCCATCCAACATTCCAGTTCTTGTTCTTGGAAATCATCGAGACATGGGCCATCACAGGACGGTGTTTGAAGACAAGGCCCGATATCTTGTTGAAAATCTGCAGAGGTGAATTAGTCCTCTTGTTCTTTGTTTCTTTATGCTTAACTAATGTGCCTATGATATATACCAGTGTTTTCCTCAGCTCCTCACTGCCTGGGTTCGAGTCCTGCTTATGTCATGAACTTACATGTGGGAAGGTTTTCCAGCTGCCCTGGGGTAGATTGTTTTTTCTACCAAGGGATGTATCTAAGGTCTTTGACAATTATAAATTTGACGTCATCAATATGACCATAATTGTAACAAAAACAGACCAAATTTGCATTTTTCTATTTTGCTTCAACCAGACCTGGTGATGCTGCAGTAGTTAGATATGCCGAAGCATCCATGAGAAATGGATTTGGTTTGAAGTACATCCACAAGTTCTTCAATCTGCCATTCCTGCAGTTACAGGTATGTCAGCAATTTATTTGCCATTCCTGCAGTTACAGGTACATGCATGTCAGCAATCTCTCATTCCTGCAGTTACAGGGACATGAATGTCAGCAATCTGTCATTCCTGCAGTTACAGGTGCATGCATGTCAGCAATCTGTCATTCCTGCAGTTACAGGGACATGAATGTCAGCAATCTGTCATTCCTGCATTTACATGTTTGTCGGTAATCTGCCATTCCTGCAGTAACATGTATGTCAGCAATCTTTCATTCCCACAGTTACAGGTACATGAATGTCAGCAATCTGTCATTCCCACAGTTACAGGTACATGAATGTCAGCAATCTGTCATTCCCACAGTTACAGGTACATGAATGTCAGCAATCTGTCATTCCCGCAGTTACAGGTACATGTATGTCAGCAATCTGTCATTCCCACAGTTACAGGTACATGAATGTCAGCAATATGTCATTCCCACAGTTACAGGTACATGAATGTCAGCAATCTGTCATTCCCACAGTTACAGGTATCGTACTTTCTCACTTATAAGACGGGGATTTTTCCTTTAAATTTCATGTTCAAAGTATGGGGCTCGTCTTATAGGTGGGGTCTAGTGACCTGGCAAAAAGTTTTCACGTTGTTTGAGGGCGAAAACATACCACATAAACTTGTTAGCGGTTATGCAATGACCCAAAAGAAATTACGTCATGCCGCCACACGCTACAGGATAGCAGTGCAGCTGAGACTAGATACATCCTGCAACGTGTGAAAATTACAGTCACTGTTTACCAATTAACCCTTTTGTTGAGACAGCATGACTGGTCGACGCTTCTGTTCATTTTTTCGCCTCGTCTTATAAGCAGGTCGAAGCAGAAACCGGCAATTTCACAATTGAAGTAGGGGGATCGTCTTATAAGCGAATAGTCTTATAAGTGAGTAAGTACGGTACATGAATGTCAGCAATCTTTCATTTCTGCATTTACATGTTTGTCAGTAATCTGTCATTCTCGCAGTTACAGGTATGTCACCTCAGCCAATGATGATTGCTATCTGCTTATAAACCAAGTAACATTCTGTGTGATAAAATATGATAACTTGCATTGAATGATTAAGTATTACATTTCTGGTGTTACATATGATAAAAAATACATTTGTCAGGGGGCATCCTCCACCAAAATAGCTGGACATCACTTTTATGGTCATAATTGGTCACTGCAATGTATTTCAAGCAATTCAGTCATGAATTTGAAATAAGTTAATAAGAAATGCAGCAGCTGAATTGTAAGGTTTAAAAACAACTTTCCTACAGTGATTCATGTCTGCTTTGTGTGCTGTGTTACAGAAAGAAACTCTTCTCAAACAGCTGGAGATCAACAGAGAGGATCTGGAGTCTACGTTGGAAGAATTGGCCATACACGAGGAATCCGAGGAGCAGAACTATGACATGTAATGCAGCGTACTGTTGTCTGCTGGCCTGTCACTCTACCCTTGATATCAAATCTGGTACCATAATCGGTAGAGCATCAGCTCTACGTAAGGGAGGCGTAATCCAGGTGTAATCCTGGGCCATGAAATGCCCAAATTGTTAAAATGGAAGTGGGAAAGCTCCCTTGCTTACACTCAAGCAAATATAAGGGTAGTTCCACAACAGGTTGGTCCGCTGTCAGGATAATGTGGCTGGGTGTGGTATCATGTCAGGTGTTTATGGCATGCTATACACAGTGAAGTCATCACTATATCTGCTACAAGTAGACACCATCTCCAGATAACTGCAAAACAGTTGATGAGATGATAAATCCAACCTTGGCACTAAAACTTATGATCAAGTCACAGTCTGGGTGACAACCTTCTTAGGAGGGTGTCTTCTAGCTGACATTTAATCAATGATCCTACCCAGGCATTTCCAAGATATTCTTTCAGTTTTGAAAACTGTATGTTGCTACAATGAGCAATTATAATGAGTGAGATTATGAGTGAGATAGTCACTGTCAACAACCAGTAAGGCAAATTGGTGAATAGTCTCCCCTTCATACTGTCTAAGTGCAAGAAGGTCCTTTTATTTGGGTTACTTGGTTTTTATGCTTGTACCCTTTGGAGTAACTTTTGTGCTTTCATGGTGATACCCAGATTACTAATCATCAAAATATATGTCCATATGCAAGTTTATATAATATATTTTAACAAGCACCTTGATGTGTTTTGAGTTAATTTATGCAATATAAAAAAAAATGTTTCTGTTTGAAATATCACCATCTCAAAGGAAATCAGCGATTAAGTCCAAGGATTCCAACTAAAAAAACCTCTTACTATTTGGAGTATCTTGAATCTTATTTGACAAGGGAGTTAACTTTTATTTGACCAGCGAACCCTTATTTCCGATTGAGGAAGTTCTTGATGTATTGGGGGGAATCAAAATCAAACTCACAAAGATGATCTTACCTGATAAAAAATATTTCCTGACAGATTTATTGATCAGCTGTCCACCCGTCGTCGTGAGCAACAAGACCTCCAAGGTTCCCAGGGAACAATCCCCGCACCTAAAGCCAAACCTCTGCCGGTCAAACCAAACTCTCTTCCAAATGGTAGGCCATATCTTTTTAAGACTTCACTATGTATTGCAAATTATATACTGTAACTACCATGCTTTAAGTTTATTCGCAGTGAAGATTTTTTCAAATCTGTAACTTAACACTGTTGAAGTTCCATTTTACCTAAATACCTGGTCAGAGATGTATTTTTCTCCCTTAAAATGTTCATAAACAGATAAGTACTGATTGGTTGATACCCCATGGAACAGACTTTATAGTTATTTAAGTGTATCATATTTCTCTTCTCACAGTTCCGAGGTCCATTTCTGCTCCTGCTGTCCAGAAAGCCTCCTTGACCCTTGACTCCACCGAATCCACTGGGTCAGCTACACCTTCTCCAAGTTGCCCCACCGCTCAGGGCGTGTCACCAGTGGCAGTAAGTCCGGCCTCAGTGACAAAGGAGGAACCATCATCTACAACACCAAACAAACCAGCGGAACAGAAATCGGGTTTCTTCTCACGGTTATTCAGCAAGTCTAACACATCACAGGCTTCAGCTGCTGAGAAGCAGACAGGTATGGTAAATTAGCATTTCTTTAGAAGAGTTAATGTCTATGAAACATACAATTGAAAAAAAATAGCAAATAACTGTTCTAATTGTGGACAATCATTCAAAGGACAAGGAATCTTGTTAGAATTCTTGGTCTTGTTTTTACTTATTGTATTTATGAACTAGCATGTATTGTGAAATTAATGCTGAGAAAGGATATTGGTATAATTATTAAAAAAACAGATATAGAATTGGTGTTATCCTTGTTTCCATCTGTATTTCTGAGCTGTTTCTCAAAAACTAGTAAGAGAAACAGATAAAAGCTTTCATAACACATAACAGTAAATAACCAACAGCTAGTATGCCTGTGATCACAGTTTTTTTTTTTATCTTATATAGAAGAGGCCATTTACAGACCTTTTCCCCTCAGAAAATAGTTTTTCCCCTGAAAATGAAAATTCCCCTCTGATAAAATTCAATGTTTTATTTCCAAAAATGTGAAAATGCAAAAATCAGCCATCGTCCTAGGATACCTTACACTCATGTGAGGATCAGTGACTACACTGGTAGTTTGAGTGAACTGGACTAGGATAATCTAGTGGAGGAATTCAAGAACAAGAAAAATAGAGAAATGGCCTTGTAATTAACAAACAAGGTGTATGATAGCAAATAAAAAGAACATGCACAGTTTTCCCTTTTTTAATGATACGCCACAAAATTTCCCCTTTCTAAAAGGTCCCAGGCCCCATCCCCTTATTCAGAAAAAACAACAGGATCTGATTGTTTCTAAAGAGCAGCAGTAAAGGCCACATTAAAAGCCAAATGTAAAAATATTTAGCTGACATAACATAACAAATGGATCTTTGCAAAACCTGAACACGATGATTATAAATGTGCAACAATGCTCACACTCCATGGTAAAATTTACACTCCGTCATCATAGTTAAACTCCATGGTCGGTCATACTTTAAGGTCAAAGTCATTCTTCATAGTCAAATTTACACTCCATGGTCAAAGTTACACTTTGTGGTTCAAATCACCATCCACACTTGATGGGTGAAGTCAATAGTTGATGCATGTTTAGTTATTTTCTTTTCTTTATATTAAACATTTTTCATTTTTATTGACTCAGAGCCAGATTCTACCCAAGATTCCCCAGAGCCAGTGAAGTGTGTAGATGACTTTGTCCCCGACATGGGAGGGCTGGATGATAGTTTCCTTGAAGATACAAAGGAGGTCAAGGTCACATCCAAGGTGACCAGTAAGCAGGTGGACAGCGATAGGTAGGCACATAGGAAAAATTACATCCTGATAAATGTATGCATTGTTTGAAAAATGGACAATAGGGCAATAGGACCCCGCTTTGTATTTAACATAGCTTGTTGTTGCTTACTTGAAAGTGCCATTTCATACATAGGAGTTAGAGTATCTCAAACAAAAAGCACGAAACTCCTCAGCCCCACACTGCGTGGGTTCGAGTCACTGTTGGGACAAGAACTTTGATCTAGGGAGGTTTTCCAGCTAACCTGTGGTGCGCCAGTGGTTCTACCCAGACATAAGTCTGGGGTCTTCCTCCATCAATAATTAGCCGGATGTGGCCGATATGACCATAATTGTGTCAGTGTGAGGTAACAAAAAACAAAACAAAAAGCATGTGCTCTGTTGTGTTAAGTAGGTCACCTGTCCATCATGTGCTGTAGACTTACACTGATTGGATAAACTGGTTATTGTTAATTAGGGATGTCACGATATGCTTGAAGCATACCACATTAATATATTGCAATATTAGATCAAACTATTATAGGCAGCATTTCATCTAATCATAATGGGCAGAATGAACAACAAACGCCTGAGTGTAATATGACATAGCTTTATAAGCTTTATATCAGGTAAACACAGAGACAGGTAATAAAATTAGAAGCTAGCAAATTAAAACAATTGAAGAACAAATTAAATATAAAAGTCACCATACATGACATTTTAGATAAACTCCTCACCTTGTTAAAATTGTGTGTATCTTTCAGTGATGAAGATGGGGGTAACCCCATGGTGGCAGGCTTTCAAGATGAAATAGATTCTGAAGACGAGGTTGTTGCCTCCAGATCTGCAGTCACCACAACTGTTAATACCACAAAAACCATTGTTAAACAAGATGTTGACCTCTCTTCTGACGATGATGACAATGCTGTCCCTGTAATCCAAGTTGATGAAGATTACGACACATCTGATTCTGAGATGGGGAAAACAAAAACTGTCAAAAAAACATCTGCAAGACCAGCAGCCAAGAAAGCCTCAGTGAAAGTTGATATTGTTTTGACTGATTCTGAGGAAGAAGAAAACGAAGTCATGTCACCGGTAAATTCAAAGGTTGTTTCAAACTCCACCAAACTGTCCACAAAATCGACTAAATCTAATTCATTTTCATCTAGCAGTGATAAAGAAACCCCCAACTCTGTCGCAAATTCACATATGTCTCAATCAAAGGGTCAGACATCAAACGATGATAAGGTTCGTGCCAATAGTCTTACTCAATCTAACAGTGCGAGTGAAAACGAATGCAGCAAAAGGGACAAAAGTAATGAGAGAAAAAATGCTGGAAAAACTGATGGGACGGAGAGGCTTACAGCTGGAAATAGCTTGGGAGGTCGAAAAGTGTCGTCAGATTCTGGAAAGTCTGGAGACATGAAGCAGGTGGCCTCTCTGTCAGACACGGACACAGATGAGGATCAAGTAGTGGTTCTGCAAGATACAGATGTACTGCCGGAAGATTTTGGAGGGGCAGATGTCTTCAATGATTGGTTAGATAAACAAGAGGTGAGTGGGAAATGTTAATAATTATAACAATATATATCTTTATGGATTTATGATCTTTCAAAGCATTAGCAACTAAGCATCATTGTTCTGATGTGAAGTATTGTGTGATTTGTCTAAAAATGGTGAATTTGTACTTATTTGCAATTATTTCTCTTTTTTTTTTTTGACTGCTTCTGCTGATTTTTCTTAGATAATTAAAATAAGACTAAAAAGTGAGATTTTTTTTCTATACTTTCTAAGACGTACATAACCAGATGTACCAAATAAAATTTTGTGTCATGAATGAATACAAAGACTAGATTTGATTTATAACAGAAAGAAGCAGCTAAAGCAAAGGCAGTTCATTCTGGAGGCGGAGATGGAGTTGTGGAGATAAAGAGCAAAAGTAGGTTATCTTTTGCATATCCTTAATCAGAAATATAAGAACAATGCTAGCTAGTCACTTTAAAGGTGGTATCCGACAGTTTGGACCAATTTCTATTCTCTTGAACAACCAGATAAATTATAGATGCCTGAAAAGATCCCATGAAATGCTGATTATTGATGTACTGCATATATGTGAAGAAAAGTGAAGTATAACACCCTTCCTGACAGGACAAAAATGTATTTTTTATCTAAGCCATGCTGCACAATTAGCCATTTTTGAAATAAGATAACAACTTGATCACTTGATTTTGAGATCCTATATGATCATCTTTTCTTAAAAAGTCATGAAATAATAGAAATAATACATTTTTATTGCAGAAAAAAGTCATAAAACAATAGAAAGCATTGGAGATGTGGAGACAGAAAAGACAAAGAAAAAGAAGAAAAAAAAGAAGAAGGAACAGGTAAGTGCAGTCTACTTTGATATTTGTATAGCCTACCTACATGTGGTCTCAAGGAAAATCCTATAAAGCCGACATACAACAAAAAATGAACAAACTTCAATATTTTTTAGTATGATTGGTATTACATTTTGTATCCACTAAGAATCTAAGTGAACTTGCTAAAGATCATGTTAATTGGTTGTTTAAAATATTGACACTTAATTGTTTCTTTGTGGTAATGTACTATGAAGCAGATTCAGTTGTATTTATATTGTCTTTTAATGTTAATATTATCTTTTAATGTTATAAGTTAATTTTGTTTTAGTTTTCTAAGTAAGTATTTTACTAGCTTCACTACTATGTAAAAATGGAGTGCTATTCAAATCCTCCAAGGGCAGTTTCTGCATTGACGTCTACTTGGGCATCAGCATAACACGTAGGTTTAAGTTTTATGTGCAAGTACTATTTAACTTATATTAATGACCTGGGCATAAATGGGAATTTGAACTTCACAAATGCCTTCCTTGGGATCATATTCACTTACGGTATACAATCATGTTTGATTGCTCAAAGTTGAATATTTTTAAAAAACACAGCCTTGGTTCAACTTTTGTATCAACATACATGCAGCGTTAAGCTTTATCTGCAACTTAAAATGACATTGTGTTTACTGTGGGAATGGATAAGAAACATTTATTTCCGCATTAAAGTCATATAAAGGCTTAGAAATACCAACTTCCATACCATTTATTGTTGTCTCTTAATCTTTTAGAATCATTTAAATAATGTGTAAATATACAAAACAGTACATATTTAACTTCCATTTTTGTCTTTAAGCTGATCAACTTTCATACAAAACTCTAACTTTTCATTTAGCCTTCTGTGATTGATCATTTTAGAAAATCTGTCAGGGAGTAAATGCTTAATACAAGAATCATAGTTAATGTATCTTAAAATCCTTTTGACATGTGTGAAGAATAAACAAAGATCAGTATAATTTATTGTTTATTGGGCTTATCGTACCACCAACAGTATTTCAGTTATCTGGAGATGGTGTCAACTTGAAGCAGATATAGTCCTGTCTTGACTGTGTATAGCATGCCATGAACACCTGGCATGATACCACACCAAGTCACATTATCCTGAAACAAATTGTGCTACCAGGTCCAGTCGATCAATATGGCTTCTGATGATGTAAAACTACTGGATTGGATGTTTTCTTTTGGAAAGCTATGTGAAGATGTCTTTGTCGCACATGTGCATAATATGTCTTCATTCTAAAAAAAAGAACATATCTAAGTGCATGCCAGGAATTCAGAGATTTAATTGAAAAGCTTGTAGAAGCAAAGTTATATTTTTCAATTATACTTAAAATTAAATGATATTGTGTTGTTGTTTTTTTCAGGATGATGAGGGAACTGAAAAGAAAAGTAAAAAGAAAGAAAAGAGCAAAGTGGAAGGAGAGAAAGAAAGTTCAAAGAAAGAGAAAAAGAAGAAGAAAAAGAAAGTTGTGGAGGAGGAAGAAGATGGTGATATGGATGCGTTTGAGAAATTTCTTGCAGACAAACCAGGAGGGGCATATGAGTCTATGTAAATGAATTTCTATAAGCAGTCCAAATAGCTAAGCTGATGAGCATTTATAAAATGTGATACTGTGTAGTAAATATAATCCTTTCTCTTCCTAACATCATCTTTTAAACTGTTTACTTCCTGAGTGATAGTAGAGTAAGAGGTTAGCTAGCATCTGATTGGTCAGATTTCAATGCAAATTCAAACTTAACCAATCAAATGCTTGAAAAATTTCTTAGTCCAAAGCTTGTAGTTTTAGCATCTTGGGCCCTGTACTTAGATAATATGATTATGGACTTAACTGGTCATGGTGTCAGGACAGGATCTGTGTGATCACAAGTCCATGCCTTGTTTGTTTTTATTACATTATTAAGTCTGATTAATGTCCCTGAATAAATGATATATTAGTGTTTCAATATGCATTGTGTTTTAAACTGACAATATGAAACTTATAAAGAACTACGCAATATTCATGTCATTTTGTAGTTAATTTACTTGAAAAAAGTTGGCTTATATTTACAGACAGAATTTTATTTTTATTATTTACTGAATGGTTGCTTCTTTTTTAAAGGTGGTATCTGACAATTTGGACCTTTTTTTATTTCTCACAGCCAAATAATGTATTGTTACTTCAAAAGATGCTGTAAAATACTGTTTATTGATTTCCTAAATCTATGTGAAAAGGGAAGCATAACACCATACTCATCGTTACAAACATGTGTTATTGTCTTAGCCACACTGCACATTCATCCATTGTTAGACCTAAACAACATGTGACCACTTCTTTTGAGATCATGTTGTATCATTAACCTGCCAGTCAGCTCTGAGGCTGACATATTTTTTAAGGTATAAGATGTGTAATCAGTCTCATAAATATTTGTGTTATGTCCGCATTTTGCGTTTTGCGATGTTACATGTTCGGTCATTTATGTCAACGCTCGGCCTTCCGAGAATAAAATCACCGAGGAAGATTCGTCCAAAAAAAAAGCAAAATTAAAGCAAAGAAAAAAAGAAGTGTATTCTCATGTTTTTGGAGTATTTTAATTTAGAAAAGTATACTTTAATAAAAATATAGAAAACAAATGACATTACTGTGTTTTCTTAATTTTTTTTTAGAGATTATTTAAAGGTCAGATTTGGGGATGTCCTTCTAGTACATAAAAATTCTCAAAACTCAAGTTAACTGAGGTGAAAAGTTGTTAAAATTTGGAAAATAACCCAGAATACAATGCTGAATAATGTGATACATCTTTTGTCAGGATTCAATTTAGTCATCATTACGCATCTGATACCTTAAGCAGAAATCCCATCATGCCTATTTATAGTGTTGGCAAGAACAAACATTATGGGTGAGTTTTTTTATGGTTTGTACTGTCTAATGATTGAGATAGTGTTAAGCATTGTGTTTGCTTAAAATAAAGTATGAACTTCTGCAGAAAAGTTAGCCTGCAAACAGGGCAAGATATTGTCACATGTATTTGATATCGGCAATCAGTTGGATACCACCTTTAATACCATACTCTAGTAAAGAAAAGTGTAATAAACTTTTTAATGTACAGTAGTTTTATATTGTTGGCCTTAGACATTTTGGAATAATATTTTCCATATTTCTCATGCTGTAACATTTAGCACCATACTCCTTTTCCTTGGTTTTCTTTTAAGTTGAACACAATTTATGTTAAAAAAAGCCTATTTACATATTATGGAAATTTTTATGTGATCTTTGATTTCAGTGATGTAAATACTTACAATAAACAAATTTCTCACTAGATCTCTACACAGAAGTAAATTACTTCTCTAAAAGTGTTTAACTAACACTTACAGAATATTATGATAAAAAATTACATAAATATTTATAAGATCTCCAAATTTTAATGCTCAGAAATTGAACCATTTCCATGAACTTACATATACAGAATTTTGTTGCATAAAAATACATTTATTGTTAATCTTTGTTGTTGCAAAACTGACCAAATGAAATTTGTAATGTAAAGAATGGTTGTTTTCTGTTATTGAGGTGTAAAGATGTGTACAAATGTCACAATGAATTTTGAATGTGTATGTTATAAATATACTCTGTTGTTGTTTACATTCATGTACCTATGCACTGCAGAAAATAATGTCATAATTATTGATAAATTATTAAAATAATCTGAAGTTTATGAAACAAAG
This sequence comes from Sinonovacula constricta, assembly GCA_007844125.1. Classification (NCBI taxonomy): domain Eukaryota; kingdom Metazoa; phylum Mollusca; class Bivalvia; order Cardiida; family Solecurtidae; genus Sinonovacula; species Sinonovacula constricta. The sequence goes on from CM017572.1 coordinate 39,478,177, forward strand.
TATATCTTTAATTTGAACAGCAAGTGTCAAGTGTACAATATACATAAACATAACCAAAAACAACAACAACAACAACAAAAAACTGGGAAGGATAAATAAATCAGTATTTTTTTTTTTAATTTTATTATTAGACATCACTCTAATTGTTCAAAGTGCTTAGCTTTTACTTCCTTTATGTCTTTGTTCTTGGTATAATTCCTGCCAACATATTACAAATTTCTCCACTTTTTAAACCATTAAGGATTCTTCATAAAATCATATGTTGTAAAATACGATAAGAATGAGTTAAAGTGCTTAAGAAGGATGATGAAAGTAAGCAAATACATAAAACAAGTACATGAACAGTACATATATAAAGTATATAAAAATACCTCTCCAAATGGTAGATACTTTATTCTTTTCCGTCATTTTTGATAAAAAGAAATGAAGAAGGAATTTATGGGTTTGGGTTTTAAGATAATTCCATTTTGAGTATAGCATGTACTGTGCTTGAAATGCAGATCTTTGCAAGCTTCCATAATTAGCCATGTATCAGGTTAAGAAAGACTTGTGCTTAAAGCAGCATGGTCTTGGTTTGTTAAGGTATGTGACAACTAGGCTCAAAGTCTGCACTTCATCATAAATGTGAACTCTCCCACCTTTGGAGGGAGACTCCCACTTTTAAGGATAAAAATTATTTGAAAAAGGGGTGTTCACATTTTCAGAAATCTGCCTACTTAGAAACAGGTAATGTCCTTATTTGTTTTTTGTGAAAATTATGACACTCCCTCTTTGCAAGTGAAATGTTTTTATGAAAATAATGACACTCCCTCTTTGCAAGTGAAATGTTTTTATGAAAATAATGACACTCCCTCTTTGCAAATAAAAGTCTCCTTCTTTGGCCTCAGAAAAAGTTCATTGAGTCATGAGGTTTTCCACAATATTACATATTAAAAAACAATTGTTTATCTTTAAGATGTGTTAAGGTTATCGAAATGTTACACATTTAGCTTGTATATTTGCTACATATGTGTATCATGAGATGGTCCACAATATTACATATTAAAAAACAATTGTTTATCTTTAAGATGTGTTAAGGTTATCGAAATGTTACACATTTAGTTTGTATATCTGCTACATATGTGTATTAAAAGATGGTCTGCAATATTATATATAAAAAAACAGCTGTTTATCTATAAGATGTGTTGCCAAAATGTTACACATTTTGTTCGTCTATCTGCAATTTTTGACACATCGGAATATACTCATTTTGTGATAGGGAATTTTCTCAATAAACATCACTGAAGAGTTTAAAAGAGACTGTTCATCAGAATATATGTTGCTGTAGCTGCTTACAAATGTAATCCTTACAAAAATATACTTAACATTTCTTTAAATGAATAATATAAACTTTATTGTTTGAAAATTGTTAAATGATTGGTTGTTTTATTAGAATACATATGCTATCATTTTTAACAAGGACTTATTAAACAACATGAAGTTTGCCAAATTGAATGAAAACTAAAATGGAAGTTCATGATATATTTTCATTTTAAACATCGTAAATATTGTAAACTTATGTTGTATTTCATCATTTGAATGTTCATATTTTTTTTTGCTGTTAAATGTGCAATTGTTCATATGCTCTTTATTGTGTTTAAATTCAATGATAAAATGCTACATAAAAATAAATTATTTTACAATGCAATTTTTTTATTTTGTATTTTACAGCTCATTTGAAATGTAGTGTTTGTTTAAATTTAAATATATTTTTGAGAGGCTTTCATTATTGACCAAATTAAAGAAGATGATGAAAAAATGGAAAGAACTTTCATAACTGACCAAATCAAAGAACATGATGAAAGAATGAACTCAAAAGATTAATGATAATATGTTTCCAGTCTTCAAATTGCGTTATGTTTGGAATAATTTTTCTGAAAATAATATTAATTGCACTTGTAAAATTTAATTACATATGTACAGGTAGTTTTCTTGAACAAATCAGCGTCAGTCTTGTACTGTTCAACACTTATTAGCCGCAATCAGTGGCAAGTTCTTCTCTTTAGGCTTCTTTTAAAAAAATTTTTTCCCGTCTGACAAAATATATATGCACATTATCACATACTATTTTCACAATTATAATTTTAAACCAATCAATGTTATTCGCATAAATGTTAAAATGACTTTGCAAATATTTTTGTAAGTTTAAAAAATGTATTCAGGACAGGCTTCTAAATGCCAAAAGGTACAAGAGGATCAGGGCTATCAAGATTTTGGTTGGGTGTGATTCTATACTAGAAATAACGCATCCCAAAGGGGTCTGTATCAGTCCTGTTGTTCTTATCAGTGTTTTTTTTTATGTTCCATGAAAAATAAACATTCATCATAAAGCAACTCACTCTGTAGGTACATTGAGCAGAATGCGAATAATTTTGTTTCCTATGTTCCTTAATCTTTATAAAATTTTGTGAGTCCTTCAACTACAATGAATATTGTGTGTAAGCAAATGTAATTCAAATAATCCATTTCAGATGAAGTAAAATATATATATCATTAAGTGATAAAAATTATTTGTATTATTTATAAGACATATAATATATGACCATTATCATATATAAATAATAGCTATGCATATCTAGGGATTGAATAACACAATTTAAATAAATCTACTCCCAAAGACATAGTTGTAAATAGTTGATAGTGTTTACGATATGACTGCTAGTTGAGGTAAGCCTAGAGAAATGGTTAGTTCTGTTATAATAAGTGATGCTGTAGACCAAAATATGCTCATAATCTATAGCATTATGCATAACATGAGTAAGCCATGCTGTTCCATACCTGATTATTCTACTGTCACCTTTGACATTATATAATTATATCAAGCTCGGTTTGATAACATTTGTTTTGTTGAACACAAGTGTGTAACACCTGTCACGGGCATCCGGGCGGACTACTTTTTAAATGAATACATTCCCTGCCACAATTTGAGTTCTAAACTTCGTTAAATCTTAAAAAATAAATCCCCCACCCCCACCACCACCACCCAAAATATGACAAAGAAAAAAAAAACAGATTTTAAGGGACGAACTGCTTATGACTAAATACAATTGTTTAGCAGGATTTAAATCCCTTGGTTTTTGTTTCATTTTTTTAATGACGTCACATGTGATGACGTAAGACCCCTCTTAGAAAACTACAGGTCATTTATCTTTGTCAGTTTGTAAACTGAGTTTTCAAAGCACTAGAACTTGGTATTATTCACATTAAAAGGCCAATGTATACATTTATATGGATTTCAGTTACTGCGATGATTGGATGTGCAACTGAATTAGTTTTTCTCGAATTCGTTCGCGGCGAAAATGTTAAATGGTCAATACTAGCGAAACTGAATCTGTTGACTCTGTACCCCACCCATCCATGGTTAAGTTGGAGTTGGATGGATGGATGGATGGATGGATGGATGGATATGTAGTGCATATAGGCACTTCCAACAGCCTTGCTGTTGGGTTAACCCTTAAGCGACGTGGTTGAGTGCCTGGACTACTGATCTGGCGGACCGGGTTCGAATCCCCGTTAGGGCCAGGATTATTGTCTCCTCTGAGATTTACTTTAATGGTGTCAGAAGTAAACAGAAGCCTGGTGTGGCTGTCCTGAGATGGACTTGGGCCCAGAAAAAGTAAGGGGGAGGAGTGTAGTGCATATAGCCACTTCCAACAGCCTTGCTGTTGGGTTAACCCTTTAGCGACGCGGTTGAGTGCCTGGACTATTGATCTGGCGGACCGGGTTCGAATCCCCGTTAGGGCCAGGATTATTGTCTCCTCTGAGATTTACTTTAGATAGATAGATAGTGCGATAGATGGATTGATAGATAGATATAAAGATAGATAGATAGATAGATACATAGTTTATTCAAACAATCCAGAAGGTCGTAGACCCATGAGGACAATAGATACATGGCAGAACAGTTACAACACAAACGTGAAACGATATAATACACAGTACATAATGTTAACAATAAAGTGATAAGTAAACAGTAATAATAAGTTTGCTATATTTAGAACTATCCATGATAATACGATAATATGATTTGATAATACGGCGATGCTCCTACTATAAAGTTTGAGTGATTTCGGCTACAAGTAGGCTAAGTTAAATTTTATTAATAAGCCTGGTCTGAGCACTTGAACAGACAGCCTGTAGTACTCGTATATAATGTTGTTTATTCATTCACTTGCAGATCTATTTTGAAAAACAGATATTTTATTACTGCATTCATACCATGACCAATTTAGTTCTTCAGCTCTTCTAAAGTTTTGTAGGCAGTAGCTCACCAACTTATGAACTTGTAAAAAATATAAAATTTAATCGGGTTTAACATGTAGACACTAAGCTATATAAAGTTATGCATGGTAGACGGAATACTGTATTGTATTGTTTATTAAACGCATCTAGCGTTAATTTTAACAAACAACATATCAATAACAACACTTACTAACTTATTGCTAGTGTTTAATTTCAAGTATTTATTAAATTCAGAACATTTAATCTCTATGGTAGCTTTTAAAACAAGCCGAATTCTATTAACATTGTATATACTTTTTCTTTTTTATAATCATTTCTCTCCTGTTTTGTCCTTATAAATCCTTTAGAGTTTTTGCAGTTTGGGAAGAAGTTGCAGGGAATTATTAATTTCACTAATATTTTCCGACTGATTCCACAAATCTTGATTCTATAAAGGACGCAAGTCATACAAGTTCTAATCAAAGTGATGAACAACCCTGAAGGTTTCTGTACACCAACACTCCTTATCGGCGCACACATTAGTAGAGCCAGCAAAAGACCCTGCCCAGGTCATCGCAGGGCATGTCCATAAAGCCTACAGTTCCATTGACCGACGTCTCATTGAGGGCCACACAATCCCCGGCCCCCGACGGTTGCCCCGGCAACCACAGCTGGTCACTATTGGTGTCGTTAAACGTCAGGCCGCCGGTCAACCACATCCATTCGCCATTGGTCACGTTAGCAGCCACCCAGTAGAACTCATCTGTAAGCAAAGAACTTGCATAATTTTTTGATTGGGATTAAATCAAAAGGATCTGCATGTTCACCTAGTCTTTGCACTCATAATTAGAATCTGCACGCTTAACTAGGACTTGCACGCCCAAGTACATGTACGCGTACAATCTTCACACCAATTTTGGATCTGCATGACAAGTATTACATGAGATTTTAACAATTCTAGATTTTTCTTTTGCTAAAAGCTTACTAATTATCGTTATGAAACTATAAATAATTTCTTTTTTAACTTTTGCAACGTAAGTGCTCATGTGCAAAATATCATCATTTTTTCACTGTCTTTTTTTCTCCATAACGCATTGTCTATTCCCATCATACGTACTCATTTTATAATTTTGTTCACACGCACAATAAGTAACGCTGGTATTTTAAATAAAGTTGTCAGAATAAATATATTTTAATAACCATATTATCTGTTTTGTTAAATATAATTTTGTGTCTATGTTGCCTAATATACAAGAGAACGAAAGTATTTAGTTTACAGTGATACCTTTATTGTCTCTTAGACTCCACAGTGAGTCTATAACATCCTGTGTGTATGGCGCAACCATGCCTCCGTAGATTGAACATTCTTGAGATGCGTTTTTGAATGTAGTGGTGATGTTGGGTTCAAAGACATGCACAGCCCTCATGTAAACAACACCGAAGTTCTCTCGAGTCGTACCTGCATACAATAATTAAAGTACTGAAGTATGGCGGAAGGTGATTATATTATAGAATTCTATTTACATAGTGATTGAAAAAAATGCACACATATATACATACATTTCTGTTCTGTTCTGGTATTTTGGGGGACTGTCTGATCCGGATTTTAACTTTCTTTGTTGTTTAGTCTATATAATGTCTTGTTACTGTGCATGGAATTCTTAGAAAACAACTCATAATTTAGTTTTTCTTAATAATTAATTTGGCCGTGTTAACAGATGTAAAACAATAAAGAGCTAGGATGTGAGTCATCCAAGGAGCCGTAGAGAGCATACGCTTTAAACATGTGTTACTTTGTTAACCTTGTTCTCGGCCTCATCTGTATTTACAAACTGCATTGCTAACATCGGTATGTGTATACTCGGTTTCTTTTCTTAAACAGTTCTTCGCGTAACAGCTGCGAATTTCTATAAATGCCAGCTACTTTTTATAATTGCAAGCTACACTTTATTGTTGCAAGCTGCAATGTTAAAAACCGGAATACTCAGTTCGTTTCTCTGAAAAAAAGTCTCACAGGACAGCTGCGATTTCCTTTTTTTTTTTTTTTTTTTTTTTTTTGCCAGCTACACTATCGATCCAATAAAATGCAATATATAAGAGGCACCGCTCTCTAGATCGGGCCAATTCAACAGAAAACTTAAGAAAACTGTGAATTCACTTGCATCTATAATAATCTGTCTGCTCCAGGGCTGTATACATGGCTGTCCCTTCGTTAATGTCACATTTATACAGTACGCAGGTACCCGACTGTTGACTGTAACTGAACGTCTGGCACGGCCAGGAGCCGCCCATGACGGCACACTCTGTGGCGCACATATGTATCGTTGGTACCGAGAATGACGTAATTAAGCCCGTGTAAGTGTAGCCTTGAATCGATGTGTCGTGCCACCACAGAAGGGCTGCAGCATTCTTATCTACAAAAAAGGAAAACTGGTCGTTGCCGTCTTTTCCTGTTGTCATTTGTCTTTATCAACATCCTTGTAATCATATTAAAAATATTCATCATCATAATGATGGCTATCGTTATAATGAGGATGATGATGATGATGGTGACCATCCTAACCATCATCATCATCTTCATGTTCATCATTGTCATAAACATCGTCATCACAATCATCATCACCACCATCATCATCATCGTCATTATCATCAACAACATAGTCAATATCATCATCATCATCAACAACATCATCAACATCATCGAGTTCGGTGGTTTAATGTAGGTAATGTCATAATTAAAAATAATAAATGTTCTTTGTTACATGACACCAGCACAATTATGGTAATATAAGAAACGTCCAGCTAATTACTGGTGGAGGAAGATCCCAGACGTTTGTCTGGAAACATCAACAGGCGCAAATAAAATACTCATAATTATAATTTATATAATAAATATGATAATAAAAATGAGTCTTGGTATAAATTTAATAAAAATTAAAACATATTATTTTGTCTGCATTAATGTAATTATCAGTATTAATATCATCGTTTATAAATTTTGTTGCCGATATTATCATAAGAACAAAATATTTTATTCCTTAAATTACATCATCAAAATAAATCATAATTACCGTCAATGAAAAGAAATTTCGGATTAATTAAAAAAAATAACAAAATAATAGCAAAAATTAAAACGTACCCAGAACAAAGCTAAGTATCACCAGTAATTTTCCTATCACGTCCATGATCGTTTCAAAGGAATTAATAATTACTTTTAAAAAATCTTAGGAAAAATCCAAAAAATATTTATAACTTTTTGATCAGACACCAACAGTGTTTCATTCAATAAGGTGTTTAACTCCTGAAATACCAAGTTTCCGAATGCAGGCAATTGAGAAATTCAAATAGTGCTGATGACAGTGGAGCATTTCAGGATTATTGGCTGAAGAACAAATCCATGCTTTTACGTCAGATTGTATTGTGACCAGAGCTCGATTTTCGTTTAAATCATTTCATGACCAGTTGAAAGTTTTATTAGTATAGAATAAATGTTTTTCCATTATGGGGTTTAGAACATTTAAACAACAGAAGGAAGCAACAATTGCATCAAACTTGCAATCAATCCATGTCATTATTTGTGTGTAAACAACCCATTCGTTCAATAATGTGGATGTTTCATGATCATTCTGAATTCCTCAGTTTTAAAAGGCGCAATATTGTCAGTAAACAAGCAACAACCACAAGCTTTTGAATTGTTCATTGATCGTTTGTTTACACTGAAACGGAATCATAGTAACGTTTATATGCTCATGCATTATCAGCATATTTGCTTACTCATGGATCTACAAACCATGCCGTAATTTGACTCTAGGACATAAACTCTTATGACTCTTCTGTGCTGGATCAGATGTGGGCAAAACTAAAGATCCAGTGTTCGAGATTAGAAAACTTTGAACCTGAGATTGGTCTTAGGCTTCTGATTGGTTATAATTTAAATATAGCTCAAAATCTGACCAATCATATGCTTTAGAATGATCACCTATGACCGGGCGGATCACTTATGACCAGGCGGTTAGTGTTGCTGACTTGTCAATCGTAAAACTTCGGGTATTTCCGTATGGTTCGTAAAATACACCTCGTACATAGCTCTAGAATACACCAAAGTGCGTCGCCTGAGTTATGAAACAGTGTCCGTTCGCGAGAAAGTAACAAATTATATATATATCATTTAGTTGAGTATATCTTGCAATAACAACGATTTTTTTTATCAATACAATCTATATGATTTACGGAAAATTGAAAAGTCAACATTAAATACCCAGCATTAAAACTAAGACACACAAAGTAGATCCAAGATGGCGCCTTATTATGTCAGAGGTCTCTTGCATAGCATAAAGGCCGAGGTGATCAGATTGGCTGACTTGTAACTCCTCGGCTGTTTATCGCGTGGCGTCGAGTTTCCGTTTTGGTGAGAAACTTCACGTGAAGAGGTTTTCTAGCTAACCTGCGGTGCGCTGGTGGTTCTACCCATACATCTGTCAAGGGCCTTCCACCATTAATGGTTTGCTGGACGTCGCGAATATGATCATAATTCTGTCGGTGCGAAAAAAAACGAAATCCTACAACTCACACTGGGAGACATGCAGCTAGCTTCCACTGAAAGGTGTCTTGTCAGAATCTTCACGTTTTGTTGCTGGGTCTTTAGCAATGTCTTTTTTTGTAAGGTGTTAGCAACGAAACCAAATAGAATTAGTAAATATTATACCAATTGTATGTAATTACTTAAAATTAAATACAGCAGACGGTTAAATATTTGTTAACTGCAAAAACAATGTTCCCTTTCTTCTTCTTTTTTTTTTAAAGAATATATATTTAACCGTTTAATATATTAACCTATATTTAATTATAGTTTACATTATTTTAACCTTATAGATTTTTTATATTTTTCTACATTTTGCTAACATAATTTAGTTTTCACCTAATTATTATCTATTCACATAAAACTTCTTTGTATTCGGCGCCGTATGACTTGTTAAGTGTCGGTGTGCCATAAAACCAAAATAATATATATATATATATAAAGACAAACAAATCAAGTTGTGGCACACTGTTGTTCAACTAATTGGATGTGTTTGTTTTATTTTTCATTAAATAGAATATTTCTTAAAATATGTACATACATGGTAACGTCAAATCAATTAGTTCCTAAATATTTTCTGGAAAAAAAAATGATCAAAGGAACCGATTTTTTCCAATTTTTAATGGTGCCATTTGTAGGGTGTAAACTGTAAAAAGAGATGATGGTATCAGTTTGAATATTCAGCTATGAATCTTATGATATGTAATTTATGAAAAACTCACGTTAAATAAAATGTGAGTATGAGTAGGAATTTGAATTACTATATTAGTATTAAAATGGATTTTAAGCTTATATTTATGCAAAAGTAAGAAATTTCACCGTTTGTAATATCTACAAAAGAACAGTCAAAGAATTTCAACATTAAGGACCTACCTACTGTTTGGAATACCCCGGATATTTACTAACAAGGACGACAATTTCCATTTCACCAGTGTACTCCATTACAGACGTAGTTGAATGAATTTCAATTTGGGACCAAGATGCAAAATCAGACAGTTTTATATAGCAGCAAAATAAATCACAAAAATCACTGCATTGAAAGCAATTGGCATTTTATTTGGAATGTTGTATTGTACAAGTTATAATTTCAGTAAAAAAAAGAATACGATTCAAATTCACATAATGCATTAACGATAACAACATCAATGTAAAATTGTAGTAAATGCTGAAAAAAAATTACAAAAAGACCTAATCGAACAAATTAATTAAATATAATTTATAACAAATCTACTACATTCAAGGTACAAGTAATGTCTAAAATATGAAGAAAGCGTTATTAAAATACTAATTTTAATGTAAGCCGAATTCTGTTAAAACTCCTTTAAAATCGTTTAATTGCTTTAAATATTACACAAAAACGAATTGAAATGGAAAGAAACAACAGTTATTGAAATGAAATCAGTAATGATTCCAACAAAATAATGTGCATTGCTTTAAAAAGAAAATTTAGAAGAAAGAGTGCCAAAATAAAAACTACAACAACCCAACAACATATGAAAACAACGAAATTAATAAAGATAATGAAATTACTAGATAGACTATCAACGTGTTTCATTGAAATCAAACAATCACACAATCGATCCTGCAATATTAAAAAGGAAACGTACATGACAAGTTGCTAATTATATAACACTAATTGACATGCTATAAATGTTTTCTCTTACACAGCCTTTGGACTATATCAAACCGATGTAAGCATTCCAGTCGACCACTGACCGTTCCAAGGCGTTAGATGCTGGGCTAGTTGATATAATGTCTCGTTTCTGGTTTTGTAATTTTTTTATTTGGTAAGCATGGGAATACCTTTGCCTGGCGCCTTTTCAAATATTGACATATGTTACAATGCTCATAGGATTTTCACAATATTGTAGTAGTTAGGTAGTAGTTAGGATATTTCTTGTATTCTTCTGCATTAAAAATCCTAACATGGGAGCATATCCACCGAATATGGCTCTTGAACGCAGAAATACATAAAATAACCTCTTAGCTGCAGTAGTTGTTTTCCCTACTATATGCCATTTTTTATATTTGCTTTAAGAATTACCCATATCGCCTTAAATTTTTTACTCTTATAGACCTAGACAAAGGGTAAAATATCCGGTATTTAATTTACTAAAGAGTAGAGCAAACACTTAGCTTTCTTCTGTTATGGATGTAGTAATAATAATATGTATAAAATGGATGCGATCCCGACCTTGATGACTATCACACTAGTCAGACTGGCTTCAGTACAGTATTTCTCCAACATTTTCTCCCGTACAACAATCGACTCCTTAGTCTTCTCCCATTTTAGAAACCACTTTCCTTCCGTCGTATAATCATGGCAGGCCAAGATGGCGGAATTTTTTAACCTTTGGCACAAAAGAAAATGCATCTGCTTATATAACATATAATCCACCAAATATTCAATTGCAATTATATGTGTATAAATACAATGTAGAGCCATGCGATTCCATACGTTTGTAGTTTTTTCATTAAAAACACAATTATTGTTTGTTATGTAGTTTATAAGTTGGCGTATATGTTAAAAAAATCAACACGTCAAAAAATTTGGTTGCTTTAAGCGATGATTACTCCTGGCAATGGAACTAATTAGCGTTGCCGGCCCTGGAAGGTTTTGGCTCAGTTTTCGACATCGGTCTTTCTAAGAACCACTTCCCTTCCGTTGATAAGTCTTGACACGACAAAATCGCGGAATTGTCGACCTTAAAAAACAAAAATATCTTTTGCAATTAAGGGCTGATATGACATATCTTTTAAGTCACAGGTTTCTTGTTAGAAATTAGTAAATATTTATTTTACGGGCTGTTCTTGGATTAACGGAATCTGATATAGCATTCCATCTGTTAAGCCCCACAATCTGGAAACAGAAATATGTATCAAACCATATTATTTATCATTGCCTGCGAAGACCCCGCGAAATGCCGTTATTAATGTTCACATACATGTGAAAAGTGAAGCATAACGCTTCAATCGTCATTACAAATTTTGATTTCCTGTCTGAGCCACGATGCACAGTAAGCTATTTTAAATAAAGAAAACCACGTGATCAATCTTTGAGATCACGAGATATCATTTAGTTCTTTTTAATTGACATCCCAATCGTGTTTATCTATATATATGGACATTAAAAGGGTATATTTAAGGTAAGAGGGGCCTAATTGGCCAATGCTGTCTGAAACGGCGATGTTTGGCGACATCGAGTTCGTAACACTCGGAACTCCTCGGGTAATTCCGTCCTCTACGTAATCACCTCGGAAATAATGCGGTCGCCGCCATATTGACGAACTACTTTCAAAATGGCAATCGTACCTACTCGGCGATCTCCGGCAAGCTTCGAATATAGACATCACCGAAACGTGATCCGAGTGCATGCGGGTAATAACTGGTATATTACACTTTTACCAAATCCTGTTGGTAATATACATACAGTATCTACTAAATTAGAAATATTCTTCAACGAAGCAATCTGCTCTCCTTTCAAGGAGTATTGAATCTCCATTATATCTAAAGCGTACTGCATGCACTTTGAAAAGTCAGCCATCTTTGTTTACATAATGCAATGAGAAGTTATTCGCCGAGGCAAATCACCAACTGGTGTATTCATACAATTACATACGAGGCATTATCTCCGAAGCTTGCCGGAGATCACCGAGTAGGTACGATCGAGTTCGTAAATGCCCTTGGCAGTATCCGACACGTTCTCCGGAACTAATCGGATTTGATCGTAGCAAACTTTTTTAATCATTATTTTTTATGTATCTTGCAAACATTGATAATATTTTTTTTCAAACAAGTAATAATTTCAACAAAAAATATCATATATTTCTTTAAATAAAAAAATATCTACCAAAAAATTGGGATCCCAAAGCGTGACGTTATATTTTTGGAAAATACCAAAATGGCGGACAGACACAGCAGAGGTCGATATGTGAAACGGAAAACATTAAAATCAACGATTAAACGAAAACGGATTATTTTTAATGACCATAATTACACTTTAATCAGATCTGTAAATGATTTTTGTGAAACATAAAGGTATTGTGCAAAATTGTGACAGAAAATATTTTCACAGGTTTGTTGTTGTTTTGTTAAGAAAAACATGGAATATGACAATTTAAAAGCTAATATTTCAAGAACTAAAAGGTGAAAGTCTGTAATTATTTGTAATGTGATTGGTATATGTATATAGCAAATTTTGATATGCATTTTATAAATATACTGGTATAATTAAAATATTTAGAAACTCTGAAAGTTTGTGTATGTTTCTGTGTCAAGGAACTTTTTCGAGGGGGTATAGATGCCTTTTTCAGTGTAAAATCATCAAATGTTTGTACTTGAACAATATAAATGAGTTCTTTTTAATGTTTAGGGTTATGTTTATAAAGTTACACCACTGATGCTTAAATATATTATAGTTTTGAACCCCGAAATTAGACTTTTTAGCAATAACCACTTGTAAAAAATGGTCCTGGGACAAGGCGAGGGGGTCACCCTATTCAAATGTGATTTTTTCCAAAACATGAAGGTGAAATTCTTTCATATTTTATTTTTATATCTGATATATGATATTTATCACTATGGACATGCTTAGTTTAGGATTCTTAATAGCTTCTTTTAGGCCCCTCTTACCTTAACGAGACGAACTGTCGTACAATTAACGTGTTCAAAATCGCATGTGCTAAAACTCAATAAGGAGTTTCTGAAAACGTTATGCACATGTCTTACATAGGGATTAGATATCGTTTAATGTATTAGATATAGGCAAATTGTCGGATATCACCGACATATTTGCTGCTATATCAAATTTTATGTAGGACCAAACATAATTTTTAATTAGTTTAATTAATTACCTCTTCACCAGACCCTGACTGTTTCTTATTTCGATCAAAACTGCGTTGGCTTCTATCCTCCTCGAAACAAAAATAATTAATTCCAGTTTCGAAGGAAACATATTGTATTATGTAGATTTCTATGTTATCTAAAGATACAGAATTATATAAGAACTTATTACATAAAATGTTTCAATACATTTTGGGTCAATATAGTAAACTATTCACCTCATAATGCTCTGTTTAAACGTTTTACTTGATAAAATGGGAGGACATTTACATTTTATGGCCAACTTTCGAAGTTAAATAAGCGGTTGAGTCAATGGTGTCTTTAAGTGATCATAATTATTTAATACTACACAGTGAAGTGTGCAAGGGTATGCTCCGATAAAAAAATATACAGCAGTGGGCATGTTTCCTTTACACAGACATTTCTTCTGAATGAAATCGTACAAGTGGAACAAAATAGAAGAAAGATTTCATCTAAATTTCTGCCGTCAATCAGTATTGCTTAACACACAACACTAAATCAGGTATTTAATCACAAAGCAAAACGTACAAAAAAGTAAAAATAATACACTTTTATTTATCCCCTAATGTTTCCATAAACGGCGCTTAAAAGGAAAAAGAAACAATCACATAAACACAATTTGTTTAATAAGTATTACCAATATTTATTCTTTATCAATATGCTATAAACAACAAAGCACAACACACATTAATTAACACTATTTAATTGGGTTACTTTCCAATTTTGCCAGTGTGCTTTCTTAACTGTCAAATGTCTAATATAGCGTCTGCTTATTTATCTACTTTCATTTTGTCCACAATGCGAACATTTTGCACTTTGTCGTTACGAATATCAAAGTAACTCCCATTCCAAAAATCTTTGCCTTCTAAACTATGCTCGTTGCAAGCAAGAATTGCAGCATTTTTCACCTACAAAGATAATAGGGAACTTTTAAATATATATTAAAGATATATTTTTACTTTTTGCTTTGTGTAATACGGCTCATTTTTATCCCATTTGCTTATGTATAATAAATTTTGAAATAATACCATACACTTTAAATTTAAAAAAAATAAATATTTAGGCGTATACGACCTAAACATGCTAAACAGGGTTCGTGCTGGTCAAGATAACGGACAACTAAAATAAATCAACAAGTTGTCCAGACGTGTCTTTAACGAGAACTCCCTCGATCTTCTTAATTTATGTATGTTAATTATATTTTTCTCACAACGCTGTGTTGCTTGGGAAACGGTAATAACAAGGATATGGGCAAGGCAATAAAGGTGCTTAAATATCCGGGTATTCTTACGCAGGCTGTTAAGAATTTGAAACGTTTATATTTTATTTTTTTGAAAATTACAGGACAACATTTGAGACCTGTTTTTGCCTTATAAAGTCATTTGAACATTCCATGCAGGAACGCCGTTTATCATCATACATTGAATGTATCTGGTGAAGGGATATCGCAAATAAAAAAAAATAATCCTAACCCGGTGGTGAAACAGTAGCCTTTAAGATTCCTCGCATGTTTGTAATCATGTGAATTTTTTAAAGGAACACCGAATACTTATCTGTATACAACGTTTTAAGGTGCAAGCACATTTTCCAGTATATTGTATACATAGGTTGGTGTATACATGTATATGCATAAGATACACAGCTTTGCTGACCTGATGTTTTGGTGTATACATTTATATACAGGAGATACACAGCTGTGCTGACCTGATGTATTGGTGTATACATGTATATACAGGAGATACACAGCTTTGCTGACCTGATGTATTGGTGTATACATGTATATAAAGGAGATACACAGCTTTGCTGACCTGATGTACTGGTGTATACATGTATATACAGGAGATAAACAGATTTGCTGACCAGATGTATTGGTGTATACATGTATATACAGGAGATACACAGCTGTGCTGACCTGATGTATTGGTGTATACATGTATATACAGGAGATACACAGCTTTGCTGACCAGATGTATTGGTGTATACATGTATATACAGGAGATACACAGCTTTGCTGACCTGATGTATTGGTGTATACATTTATATACAGGAGATACACAGCTGTGCTGACCTGATGTATTGGTGTATACATGTATATACAGGAGATACACAGCTGTGCTGACCTGATGTATTGGTGTATACATGTATATACAGGAGATACACAGCTTTGCTGACCAGATGTATTGGTGTATACATGTATATACATAAGATACACAGCTGTGCTGACCTGATGTACTGGTGTATACATGTATATACAGGAGATACACAGCTTTGCTGACCTGATGTATTGGTGTATACATGTATATAAAGGAGATACACAGCTGTGCTGACCTGATGTATTGGTGTATACATGTATATAAAGGAGATACACAGCTTTGCTGACCTGATGTATTGGTGTATACATGTATATAAAGGAGATACACAGCTGTGCTGACCTGATGTATTGGTGTATACATGTATATAAAGGAGATACACAGCTGTGCTGACCAGATGTATTGGTGTATACATGTATATAAAGGAGATACACAGCTGTGCTGACCAGATGTATTGGTGTATACATGTATATAAAGGAGATACACAGCTTTGCTGACCTGATGTACTGGTGTATACATGTATATACAGGAGATACACAGCTTTGCTGACCTGATGTATTGGTGTATACATGTATATACAGGAGATACACAGCTGTGCTGACCAGATGTATTGGTGTATACATGTATATACAGGAGATACACAGCTTTGCTGACCTGATGTATTGGTGTATACATGTATATACAGGAGATACACAGCTTTGCTGACCAGATGTATTGGTGTATACATGTATATACATAAGATACACAGCTGTGCTGACCTGATGTATTGGTGTATACATGTATATACAGGAGATACACATCTTTGCTGACCTGATGTATTGGTGTATACATGTATATACAGGAGATACACAGCTTTGCTGACCAGATGTATTGGTGTATACATGTATATACAGGAGATACACAGCTTTGCTGACCTGATGTATTGGTGTATACATGTATATAAAGGAGATACACAGCTTTGCTGACCAGATGTATTGGTGTATACATGTATATACATAAGATACACAGCTGTGCTGACCTGATGTATTGGTGTATACATGTATATACAGGAGATACACAGCTGTGCTGACCTGATGTATTGATGTATACATGTATATACAGGAGATACACAGCTTTGTTGACCTGATGTATTGGTGTATACATGTATATAAAGGAGATACACAACTTTGCTGACCTGATGTATTTATGTACTAAAGAAAACACATTTTTTTTCTGTTGTGCAACTAAGGTGGGGGTATTTATGTTCAGATTAAACTGACCTTTTTCTACGTCGTGCAATTAAGGTGGGGGTATTTATGTGCAAAAGAAAGGCCTTTTTTCTTAATTCTGCAACTAAGGTAGGCAATGTCTCTAGAGAAGATACGCACCTTTTCTAGCTTGGTGTATTGTGGGTGGTGATGCTCCTTCGTCGGGTTATTATCAGCCCTATTGTAGGCACAGAGGAAGGCCCAGCGGCGCTCGGCACTTAGGTTCTGGCTACTACAGTGTAGCAAGTTACAGTCGAAGAACAGGGCATCACCTGAACATGGATGGGCATTTTATTTAACATAGACATATATGACGTAAAGTTGTTAGAGTCTCTGGTGTTGAAAAGCCAATTCTAGAACATGTCATTCTATGATTTCTCTTATGTTAAATATTTTCTTCAATACTGACTAAACATGGGTTCTCCCTTCACCATGACACCCGAATCTCATCACAATGACCACACATACAACTGTATCACAAGAACAGCATATCCGATTAAATTACTTAACAGCGTTGCACTGTTTTATGACAAAATGAAGTCCGCACCTGGTTCCATTTCGACGTATTGTAGTGGGCACACCTTGCCAATCTCCTCTACCCTGTCGACAATCGCGCCCACCTGTGATCCAACCATCCCGTGTTCGATCCTCCCGCATTTGTGGGAACCCTTCAGTACCTGTCGGAAAGTTTATTTCTGGCATATGTAAACCTCATGGGTGATAAGAGCAGATCATAGCGGTTATTTTCAAATCTAAAATTTCGGGCGACATATTGTACAGTGGGTTATACCTGAGGTCATGATACTGAACAGTTTTTGTTAAAGTGGTCAATGGAGTAAACAACTCAAACCACCAGAGCTGGAATATAATTACACGAATGGTGATGAAATTAACAAGGAGACTCTATTTCAAGTCGGCTTAGGAATTTCTTCAGACACTTGAAATACAGGAGACAATGCAGATGTAGACAAAGAATATATGACAGAGTCCTATGAGTATTGCAACATATATCAAACACTAAAAAGGCGCAGGTCAAAGGTTTTCACATGCAAACCAAATGTAAAAGTAAGAACAATTCTGTGATGAGTCATTTACAGCCTTACATGACCGATTGGAATGTTACAACCATATATATTTGAAAAGGGACAGGTAAACAACGCTCGGGTACTGTTGCCGCCGTGTATACAAATTCATTTAACCTAAATGAACAAGAAAATATAACTAAGTCATATGAGCATTGCAACATATACCAAAATATGAAAGGGCACAGGACAAAGGTATTCACATGCAAGCCTACTGTATAGGTAAGAACAAATCTGTGATTAGTCATTTAAGAAAAAGAGCAAACCCGACAGTTAACGCCTTGGAACGGTCAGTCGGCAATATGGACCGACTGTGGTGCTAAAACCAGCTTTACAGAGCTCTAAAAAGAAGTCAGTTTTGAAGCCACAAAGGAAAATAAGAAATAAGAAAATATATTTGTCTACCTGCAGACAACTATTTTTCTTGGTACATCTATCCACGGCGATGAAGACAGTCATCATGTAGGGAAATAGGCATCCGTTGTTGTACCAGTACCTGTGCATAAAATCACATTTTTAATCACGTACGAGAATTAAACCACAGTATCAGCTTGGGCTTTTCTAAAACTAATATATTAAACTAATATAAACTAATATAAACTAATAAACTATCCACACTCACCCATAATCCTGATGCCACACATGTTTCCCGCCAATTTTCGCCGGCTTTTGCATCAGTTTTGTATGGTAGTGATACGCCTCGCCTCCTAACAGCTAATTGATAAAAAGAGACATATGCAATTTTTACTGCAGCTAGCAGTTAAATTTTGTATTCTTTTTCACGATTTCCACTCACAATAAAAACACATGTGTGTTGTGTTTATGTCATTGTCGCAGCGCATGTGTGTAATTCCTGGAGAATGTCCATGTCTTGAACATGTCTGAACTTTATTGGCATAACTAAGATATCTCATTTCCGTATATTCGACTTTTTGTTTATAATGTTCTTATTTACGTATTTCGTACTTCCGAAAATAAACTGTAGAAGTAGAATATAAGTCAAATTACAGTATGTTGCGTTTCATGTTCTAAAAGTCGTTCCTTTTTGTTAAATTTACCTATATACGTGTATCTTTTGTGTACAGAAGCAGAATATGCTATATTAAAACATATTTATTAAAACATACTTTAGACAATAAGTGAGCAAAATCAAAGCGTTTCCCGTGCAATTTACTGACTGACTTATGAAAGGAAACCGTCACTTCACTTGCTCGAGTAATTATAACTATTGATAATACAATGATTAAAGCATGGTTAGTAGCGCAAAAGAACCAAAATGCAGAGGGCATGTAAAGGAAATTGGTTCGAAAGTATTTTACAATAACACAGCACAATATTCGCTTTGCCTGGACACATACACACGCAGGACAATTAACATTTAGCTTGACTGCAAATATTTATATAAGTAACATCATTATTATTGTGTCGTCTTAAATGTTCCACTCTTGAACTGCCCTTTGACACGACATTTAAAGAGAATTGTTAACTTCAATTACAACCATTTGTAATGTTTATATACGATTTATATCAACGTACCTGTTCACAAGTACCGGCTACCTTTTCGCTTCTGGCGACCATTCCAGTAACGTCATTTCCGGGATGGTTCCAAAGGATCATGTGTGCTTCCTTGCCCGCACCGTCGGGAACCTATAGTAATGACATTTTATACTTAAAAAAACAACAACACAAGATTGTCTAGCAAATCCTTATAAAGTTCACAACAGCATTTGGCAGTTTAAGAAGAATATTTGATATTTCAATAGAGCATTTGGAAGTTTAAAAGTGCATCTGGAGTTTTAAGGTCATGCTCACGTTAATCCTTTATTAGTTTATGAGATTTCGTTGGATGTCCCCCAGAGGCATTACCACTACAGCTCCTGGATGTGTCGTTTTGGGCTTTAATCCGAATAGACTGATGTAAAATCTTGGACTGTCTCCTAGGGTGTGAGAACCATCCTAGTTGTCAGATATCGCCCACTTAAATCTGGTTATCCCTCAACTATGAAGGTTGACCAACCTGTTAAACCTGGACCAACAGGGGCAGCCTTTAAACGACCATTAGCACCAGGACACTGTATCTCTCCGACATTAAACAACTTCAGGAATCCAGTAAAACCAACCATTAACCAATTGCTCCTAAGGCTCGACATAGGCACGCTTTATAAAACAATACTTGAATCAAAGGGTAACATTGGAGAAAAGAACCATTCGTATTTATGACAGTAAAATAAGCCTGAGGAAACAGAAATTCAAGGCGTAAAATGTGCAGTGACATTTATCTTTTGACCTCCTTGGAGTCGCCATACTAACCGCTCGCATTTTGTTATTTCTCCTCATAAAGTCCAGCCGACGTTCGGATTATAAGCGTCATCTCTCCTCTCTGCTTCGAGTTACCACACTAACAGCTTGCATTTTGTTATTTCTCCTGTGTCGACCTCCTAAAGTCCAGACTTCGTTCTGAGTGTAAGCGCCATCTCTTTTCTCTCTGAGGAAAATTTGCTGTTGTGCCATGCTATGCTATTCAATAGATTCTGCATAACCATGTTAAATATCCAGGCGCCCCAGATTATCGCGCTTGCATTAGTCACGAAGAGCGGATATATGCTGGTCATATACCATAGACAATAGTTTGATGAACTCGTGACTGGTTCAGGACCTAAATGACGACTGGCTTTTTGCTATATGTCCGCAATCGAGGTGCAAAGGCAGTGGAAATCGAGAAATATGTGAAAATAGGGAGGAGATGGACAATAGGAAGAGAGAAAGAAATGCTATAGGCTAACGGCAGTTTCAGTGTACCCAAAACCGTGTTGTGTGTTCACCTGTAGCAACAGAAAGAGTGCGTGTCACTTCTCCATCGGACGGAACATTTACAGCACACGCTGCACATCAAAAGTAGACTGAATCAAGGCACGGAAACCCTCCTCGATCTATACCAACAATAAAAAATGTTTCATTATCGGAATGTTTGTCACTATTTGGCGAAAAATATAAACGGCACACTGGTATTAAACGTTTAAAGTACTTTAACCATTATTATAATTTTTCTTACAGATGGTATCTCATTTTTCAGACTCCACTTTGCAGCGGCGATACAATACTTACCCCATAAGCATGTTCGGCGAAATTTCCCTTCAGCAAGGCGTTCTCGATGTGCTTAACTTCGTCTGGTGACAAAAGTTGTCTGGAAATGAGTGGAACAACTTTAAAGGAGGCAGGTAAGGAGATAAAGTATCATTAGCTTAGTTGCATTTGGTTTACCTTATGTGTAAATTTAAAAGAGTATATGCTACACTATACAAAGGAATGATGTATATAAATTAAACGATAGTGGATCAACATTTGAGGTAAGATGATTGTGTTTGTGCCCTTTTGTCGAATAGAAACGTCTGGGTTAGTCTTAGATAAAAAAGTTTAAATGTAAACATGTTTATGTAACATTTAATTTGTTTTTCTCGACGGCTGTTGATTGATGATTAATAATTTGTATAAACGGTCCACAAGTTGACACATTGTTTGTCCTTGAGTATATGATGTATTTAATTTTATCAGACATCATGTGAGAGACAAGCCGGTATCTGCTAGTCACTAGTGCAGATATCTGTTCCTTCAGATGAAATACTTAAAGGGTCCGACATAAACAAGGTTATCTATAAATTGCATCACAAACCTTACATGGTTACATAAAATTGCACCGTTAACGAGGATGCATCATTAACGAGTGTTAATGATCGTACCATTAACGAGGTTTCACTATTAACGTGGTTGCACCATTAAATAGTGTTAATGGTCGCACCATTAACTAGGTTAATCATCAGTAGCGCCATTTACATGGTTCACTATGAATTGTATCACTAACAATGTTAATTATAAATTGCACCATTAACGAGGTAAACAGTTAGTTTCACGCCCCTACAAGTTTTTTTTTTTTTTTTGAATCCTACCATCACCTTTTTTGTTGACTTCTCCGCTTTACCCGATACTGCATTCAGTTACAATTCTCTCACAACTGCTTTCGGCGTAGAAATACCTAGATCATTTTGGCTTTGACGAGGCGCTTCACCATTATATAATATCCGGAATAAAGGCACTTTAACAATATCGTTCAAAATACCCCGAAGAAAACAATCACTTTTCTAGAGTATTGTAAAGATGCAATATGATTAAGAAAACGTTATTAAGGTTCTCATTTTTATCTTCACTAAACAGTTTCAACTATCAATGAATGTTATGTCGTCCGCAATTTGAAGTTTTATCATAGTCCTTGCATTAATGCAATTATCTTTTTATCGTGCGAAAGGTGAGTCGGTACGTGTATATCCTGCCTATCGAATGAACTCTAGTGTTCACTTGACCTATAACATTTGCCGAGTGGAAGGTCCCACCTTCGGGATTTATTTCGACGTCTTCGTGGTCAATGAACACGTCTGTATGTTTGTAATGGCCCTATTAACATTCCACATATACCAAAAATACAAAGAATCACATCGATCTGGTGGGTTAACTCGTGACATCTTTTACGGTCTAAAACCCTTCTATTTTTGCTAAACATGGAATATAGCCCTATGAAAATCTATTATACCATTCAGCTTTAGAAAACTATACGCCATTTGAGAAGCTAGGAACCATCTTCTCAAAGCGTTCAGCAAGGTTTTATAGAATTGTAATTTGAAAAAAGCTGATTACATAGAACTTATAACATAGAAGCAGCACCGATGACGTCACGGTAGGCGTGGCTGGTGGTGACGGAGATCGACTGACAGCACGTTCGTGGAGATCTGATTGGACCGGAAGTAGAACGAAATTCAGCCTTTGTACAATATACTGCTTTAACCACGATATCATGTCAGGAACACCAGGCTTGATATTATAAACAAATTACTTGTATTTTCGCTACTTACTTGACGTAAACGAAACCATCTCGAGCGTAGTCCGACTTCATATCGTCGGTTACTGTCAGCTCTCCGTCGGCATCGCGTTCATAAACTAGACAACAAGAAATACGTCGTTATTATCAGCCTTATTCTGCCTTAATATCATCATTATAACCATTTTATCATCATCTTCATCATCATCCCCCCCCCAAAAAAAAAAAAACAACAAACTATTCACATCGTCGTTTACGAGCAAACCAAACTCACAAACTATTAATCTACTAAGGATACGCTAAACAGACATTGATGTTCGTCTGAGACAATAAAAAACTGAATTGTTGATATTACTAAATGTTGTTGAAATGTATTTGTATATGAATCATAATGGTAAGTTGTTGGAGGTTGGGCGTCCGTGGTCAAATGGTTTTTATACTAACTTTTAATTGACTAAATTTTCATGGGCCTATCATCACACAAGTTGGAATCCCAGTCGGGAACGAATATCTTCATGTCGGTTCAGTTGGCTGATTTGCGGTACGTTGTCAGTAAGTGTATGTATGTAAATAAAACACTTAACGTGCGATTATTAACGTTTAATTTTTTAAAAATATATAATATAATAATGTATTTTTGTTTACACATGGAACTATTTAACAATGCGGAAACACAAATTCCCCAAATCGGCTAGTTGTGATGCGTCGTCGTATAAAGGTGACTTAACTTTGGTGTCGTCAGAGTTTATTTGTAAAATGTCTAGAAAGGACGTTTGTAAACTCTATTGACCAGTATTGAGACACCAAGAGCGCTCGATGTATTTATGAAGAACGCCAACTGTCTTTTCTTTTTTGAAGTTCAGGATTTCAAATTTAAGAACTCAGATTTCCAATCGTTGAAGCAATGAAATTTACACTTCAGATATACAAAAAATAGGGAAAAACTGGGAATGCCAACACCGGGCTTTAATATGTATGCATAAGATGGTAGCCATTGATACTTGATTGCTTGAAGCATAATAATTAATGTAATTGCATAAACATACTTCGACATACCTGTATGTGACATATTGCTGCTATCCTACGTAAAAGAACAATGTAGAAGATGTTACCCAGGCTGAATAGATAAAACTTTGATACACGCTACACAAATAATGACAGTACATGGTAGAGCTTGCAGCTGCTACGGGAATAGTTTACTTCGCTGTATGCCCGATAACAAGATATCTGGAACACATCTATTTATAGAACATAGCGTATGTAAAAAAAAAAAAGCAAAGACCTTTATAAACACAAAGGGAGGCAACTAGTTTAATAAGATATAATCGCCCTACAGGCGGGCGTTCATCCAAATATAACGTAACAACATGGACAAGATATGTTCCACGGATTTTTTTAAGATATGTCTATCTTAATAAAAAGAATGGAAGAACAGGTTTAAATAAACAAATAAACAAAACTGTGAACGTTGGAGCCCGGTGAATATAGATAGTTTCCACATCAGTGAAGATGCCTCATCTTGGCAGCCATCTTTGCTGGTAACTTCAAGGGATTTTCAATGAATTGTATAGAAGCGTAAATTTTATTTTCTTGTAATTTTTTCATTTGTGGTCCAATAATTAAAATCTATACACCATTGGAAAGCTCGTAAAATTCATATTTTTAAAATACAATATTTTTTTTTTTTTTAAATGGATCAATGCACAAAGAATTAATACACAGAATTAAATAAATTTATTGGCTCATTCTTAAACAAAATGAACAATGTATCATTTTTGGCTGTATATTTTGTACGTTTTAAACAATCAAAATATAGCTTTGATATTTAAAATACTTCATAAAAGCTGTTTAATTTGATATGAAATTCAGTAAAATAGACTGAAAAATAAAAACACAGTGGTGAGTTTAATACAGCACATATTTCCAGATTTCGGCCTTCATGGATTCCTGCCTTAAACTGTCTTATCAGCGCCTATGACATCACATGGAAACTATCTATAGTGTTAAACGCTTTGGAGTCGAAAGTTACACACTTTGGCACCCTAATCATATTGTGTTACTTTGTGGTCCGACTAATCCTGCGTTTCACACTTTGGGATCCAATCGTTATTGCATTACGAGTTTTCTATCCAATCATAATTGTTATACATTTTTAAATCCAATCATTTTTGCGTTGCACAAATTGAATAAATACATCAAATATCTAGAAAAAATGTCGGGCATTTAGGACAACTAAGTGCTTCCCAAATTTTCCAACAATGGATAGTATTCGCATATAAGCAACTTTCCGGTTACTTTTACGAAATAGCGCAATTCAGTCGCCCCGAAATTGAACGGAATATGTCGATATGTATTTGCTAATGCGTGATTCGGTGTTAAGGTTTGAAAAAGCCACTTTTTATCACCAAACTTTAATAGCAATGACTTGCTTATTTATTGCAATTAAGGTTTTGTCTTAGGTTGCCCGATCGGGCTACCACTCGCAAAGTTAGGTTGCCCGAATGCAATTTTAGTTTGCCCCGGGCAATCGGGCTACCGTTAATGTCGAGCTCTGTATCCTTCGTAATATAATACGTCATTTTAAATTTAAATAAGTGTGTTGATCCTTCATATAAGATACAACGTTTATCTTAAGTTATTTTATTTTTACATTTTTCCTTCACAAAACAACGTTAGCTATAAAAACAAGAAAGATAACCGGTATCTACAGCTTGACAAGTGTATTTAACGAGTTGAAGCCCATATTGGAGTATAACAAAAATATAGAATTGAACTGCTTTCATTAAACCTTTTAGCGTTTACGGAAGCCAGCAAATAAGAACAATGAAAAATGAACACTGTCATCATCATCACCATCACCATCATCATCGTCGGCATAATCGTCGTAATCATCATCATTGTCATCATCATTATAATTATCATCAGCAGCAGCAACAACAGCATGAGCGAAAGCAGCTGCAGTTTGCGTAATCATTATCATATTTGGCAGCATTATAAAAAGTCAGCAGTTTAAAGGCATCAGTAGTAGAGGCAGCATTACCTGATCCAAAGTCAAGAAACGGCGAACTATTAACATACATTCAGCATGCATTAAAGGCGAGAGTAGTAGAGGCAGCTTTAACTGATCCAATGTCAAGAAAAGACGAACAATTAAAATACACTCAGCATGCATTAAAGGCGAGAGTAGTAGAGACAGCATAACCTGATCCAATGTTAAGAAAAGGCGAACGATTAAAATGCATTCAGTATGCATTCAAGGCAGGAGTTGTAGAGACAGCATTACCTGATCCGATGTCAAGAAAGGGCAAACTATTAACATACATTCAGCATGCATTAAAGGCAGGAGCATTAGAGACAGCATTACCTATTCCATTGCAAAAAAGGCGAACAATTAAAATAGATTCAGCGTGCTTTAAAGGCATGAGTAGCAAAGGCAGCATTATTGATCCAATGTCAAGTAAAGGCGAACTATTAAAATACATTCGGCATGCTTTGTCATTGGAATGTAATTTTTAACGACTGTTTTAATAAGATTAAAGTATTACTTGCACCCTGTTACGTTGAATTATTGCATTGTTCAAGCGATTACAGTAACCGCGTTAATCTTTCAATTGGATTAGCACCTTGGCCAAAATATTTCGACAGATATTTGTTTCACGCTGCCTTGTTTATTCGTGGTCAATTGTAAATGGACATTTTTAATTAAAAACTATGATATGAAAAAGCTTACACTAGACCCCATGAAATTCTTGTGTCTCGTGGTTGTTTCTTGTGTTTGTATGGTTATTTCAGATGGACATTACTTGTACTATTAAGATTTGAGAAATGGTTAGCCGTGTTTTACAAACATGTGCGGATCTAGGACTTAAGTTAAAAAGGGGTGTATTTTTTCCCCAAAATGTTAATGCAGAATGAACATTTAAATTAATTATTTATTTAATTAAAACATCGAATTTGTTTTCTGTACTATCAGAAATCGTTCTGACGTGAATAGCCGCTGCAATTAAAGCATGTTCTAGTTTACAAGTTTAATGGAGTTTGTTTATAATATTTTATGCATAATATATGTAATTATTATATATATAGTCCGCAGAGGCCATGAATCCACCGCTGACCCGCCCCAAGTTAAAATGCACTCCTGGGAATGGTAGTTACATTTTAATCCATTTTTATTAGTTCTATTTTAAAACTTTAATTACAGCCCAGAAAGAGATTAACCAAACCTTCTCACAGGAAGAGTGCCATATGTGGTCATTACATCAGATTAAACCGATAGAACGGGATTCCCCTCCTCGAGTTTGTCCCCTCTCACATGTGTGTAATAGTTAAATAAAATGGTCAATGCGGCAGTTAGACTGTGTATGTTCTGTTTAGAGCCTGAGAACAGAGATATCATTGTATGTTTTGTGTACTTACAATAATGTGTTCTAACAAGCGCAGGGGATGTATAGAGAAGATACATTACGTGTATTCTTAGGCAGTGGACTGTGATATCATGAATACAAATAAAGTATCACCATTATAAGTGAAATCTGCACATGTCTTTCAAAACGTTGCGGGTTCAGTGCATCACTTTACTCGATAATTGTGCTTTTCATCTTTGTGGAAATTCGGTTACAAGTCTATATCCCCAACACTGTAAACTCAAAACTGTAGGGTGCAGAGATATATACATTAAAGTTTAAATGTAATGCACCGTTGGAGTTTTAATAGAACGGTTTTGTAAGGGCAGTGACATTGCAGTAAAGTACTGTCGTTTTATTCAAAGTCAAAGGCGAATATGTTATAGCGCTTATACGCGTAAGTTATATACATTTATAAAACGCGGCTTTTCCCCTCATATTTATCGACATGGAGATAAAGAATAGTCGTCGGAAGATTATAGACAGCCGCCTAGTGCCTCCCAACCGTCGAAAAAATAGACTTCCTGTAAATGTATCTTGGAAAAACGTACGTACGGATGAACATGCTAAAGTAGGCGCTGCCACGGCGTACGCTTATAACGTCAGTTGTGATGCGAAAAAAAATGAAAATTCAAAAGTGAATGATAATACAACAGACAACACTGAGAAACAGCAACAGGACAACACTACGGAACAGAATCAGGACAACGAACCTTTGGGGACTGTGTCAAGTCAAGGAAGCGTCGCAAGAGCAGTTGTAACGAAAATCATGGAAGACTTAATAGAAACAACAATTGATGTGGTGGAGACTTTGTTGGATAAAGAACATTTGCTTTCCAAAGAAGCAAATTCTTCTGTAAATATATTCTCTGTTGAATCTACCAAGGATAGTTCGTCTCTTGAAGAAAACGTACACTTAGCAACAGCACCACACGAGTATAAGACAGTTCTATTGATCAAGAATGATACACCTCAGGCGAAAAGAGTCACTGGCGTTTTAGATGACACTTATTCAGAAAGTTCAGAAATTCCAAACTGCTCTTGCGAAAATGTCTCTCGTGACATTTCGGCAGAATTGCAAGCCTTGCAAAGGCACCAAAAGTTGTTTTATCCATCTCTTACCACCATCCTTGAACTGGATAATGCGGACCCCCACCGTGTAGAGCTGGGTCACGTGACTAGGGGACTGTCTGATGGACCGGAAGTGTTTCGAGAGACAATTGCGGGCGAGTCATCGTCGACCTGTCGTAACCTTGTTGCCGACATGTACAGAGAGTTCACAACACGTAGGGAGTCTCTCGACATTGATGAAGCAGATCTTAAAGCACTTGGGGAAGATGATGAAGACAGAGGGGTAAGTGTTTGGGGTAGCATTTTCAAACTTTAGTTCAGTTACACTCCGCTGAGCCAATCACTGCATTAGTTCGATCTCCGCCGTGGCGAAATGTTCCATGTATAACCTTTCAGCTGATCCTATTTGGTAATGACAAACAAACACGTAAGTTAAACTATCTTTTATGGATGTAATGCAGAGATAACATGGCGATCACGTGAGGCAAATTAATGAATATTATTATTGTGTTTTTAAATGCGAAATTCGACCATTCGCTTACATGAAACAGTACATTTTACTGGAAACAAAAACAAACCATTGTCCTTGGGTAACTCAGGACTTTTAAACTGACCATAGACAGGGGCGGATCCAGATTTATTTTTGTTTGTTTGTAGGGGCGGGAGGGGGTCGGGGCGGTATCATTCAAGATCCATTCAACTTTATCGCAGTAAATACGAGATATGTATATACACAGAAAGGGAGCCTAACTTCCACCTAAGCAGTCCACAGATAAAATTTACTTGAAATCTTAGTATTTTTAAGTTTACGTGTATGGGTTTTTACAACTCTACCCTTTTACCATGTTGGTGGGGATGTATAACCCATCCCCAACCCACTGGAACCATCCTCGATCACAGGCACTGTCCTCCTCTTATTCAACGCTATATTTTCACAACTACAAAAATCAGGTAATGCAAGTGATGCAATATGGTATTTGGCTTCGTTCAGTTTCTAATCTATTTTGACGCTAAAAATGTGTTTTCTTCCAAATACAGATTTTGGAATCGGTGAGAAATTTTTACTTTTCAAGAGAATTTTCCGACCGAAATATTGTTACTCAATTACTCAACTCCATTACGTACAGAAATACAAGAATAATATTGTTACTTTATCCATGTACGTGGTCAATCAGTGCCAAATATTTGCTGGTTGGTTCTAGAAATAGCTACATATGTTGCGTATAATGATTGGCCCAAAATAAAACCATGTTTGTGCCGTTAAAAGGAAGCTCCCACTCAAATCCAAGACATTGAAAAGCAGCTTTAAGTAAAGCATTGCATGTTAGCCATATGGTATTGGCATAATCTTCGATGTTATTTCTTGTCAGAGTGTCAGCTACCACCTAACAGGGATGGATCCAAGGGTGGCGGGTGTGTGATTTCCCCCCACCCCCACCAACAAGGTAAAAGAGTAGAGTGGTGAAAACACATAATGTAACCTTAAACTTAAAAATATATTAAGCTTTTAAAGTAAATGTTGTCTGTTGACTGCTTAAGTCGAAGTTAGGATCCTTTGTATGTGTGTGTGTGTGTGTGTATCCCCCCACACACACCAAAATTTTCTGGATCCGCCCCGCCCCTGCCACCTAAGGACAAAATGTAGTCGGCTCCAGGTACGGGAGGTCCCGGTGTCGAACCCGGCCTCAAAAATCGTTAAAAGGGTAATGGTATAACTCCCTTGCTAACGTTTTTAGCAAATAATAAGGGTAGTTCCACGACTGGTTGGCCCACTGTCAATATAATGTGGCTGGGTGTGGTATCATGCCGGGTGCTAAACACACTGAAGGCAGCACTATATCTGCTGTAAGTGGACACCGTCTCCAGATCACTGAAATACTTTTGGTGGTACGATAAACCCAACAAAGTAACAAAATGTAGTAAATTCGATTTGCTTGCTGCATACGTAAGTGCAGGAGTCGTCTGTATTCTTTGTGAAAAGCTGGTGAATTTTACCTTAAGTAGTTTTATTTGTGTTTAAATGATAGAAGTCCAGAAATGTACATTCAGTTTCGGTTATCTGACCATGAAATGTGTTAGTCATGAAGGACATGTAAATGAGGCACCAGGAGAGTTCATCAAAGATATATGAGTTCACATTCTAAACGGACATAACACTTGTTAAGAAACCTGACCACTCTTCAAAGTGAAGGTATATTGTTTATTTGTTTGTTAAATTTCATTAAGTAAACGCGGGGGTTACTCGTAAAGGTATAAACTCTTTTGTGTCGAGTGTTACTATTGAATTTAAAGCAGGTACATTTTACTATACAATGGACGCATGGACAGTTTTTCATTTAGTTATTTTCCGCATAGCTGAAACCTAATTTCTCCTGCCACTTGGATAAATTGGTGGTTGCGCCATTAACGTTTGCACTCGAACAAGTAAAGGTAATTTACCAAGTTTGGGCAAGTTCACTATTGCCGATACCTTTCTACTCTGTTCAAGTTTTCTGTAAATGGTTTCATTTAAATGTTTGTATAGTTAGAATAATGTTGGTTTATGCAGGTTATGGATTTGACGGCCATCTGGCAATAAAACCGTTCTGATTAGATGGACTCCACTTGACGTAAATATCGAGCAACCTCACTGTGACTAATTGAACCAAATGTGTTAAATAAAGCAATATACATACATTTTGGTCGTTTGTGTCATTGACCCTTTTTTATCTATATAGTAATATAGCTAAGGAAAGATCTTAATTTAAAAAAGAAGTTCATTTGTCTATTATTAATATATAGACACATTAACAATATGTCAATAAGTAGGCCTATGCCTTTTTGAAGGAGGGTACCACGTGTCGTTGATTGTTATGGTTAAGGTGCGCCCGTGGCCGAACGGTTAGAGTCACTGACAACTTCTCAGCCTCTCAACGTGTGGGTTCGAGTCCCGGTCGGGGCGAAAAACATTTATGTGGGAAGGTTTTTAAGCTAACATGCGGTGCGCCGGTGGTTTAACCTAGACGTAAGTCTGGGGTCTTCCTTTACCAATAATTAGCTGGACGTCGACAATATGACCATGATTGTGTCGGTGCGATGTAACAAAAAACATGAAAAAAACAAAACAAAAAACATGAAAAAACAAAACAAAAAACAAAAACGAACCTGACGGTTACTGGGTGTATGTTATCGTGTACTGTGATAACTGTAATAGTATTCGTGGGATGATAAACCTAACAAACAAACAAACAAACAAAAAAATGTGTGTCACCTTTGCCTATATGCTGTTCTAAAGGGGATGTTCCATATTTTGTAGTAACATCATTGCATCGGTGTACTGACTAGAGGCAGAGACGTGCAAAGGGAACCACAACTTATGCTCAACCATACCTGTATCAATTGAATACCGTCTTCGAATGAATGAAAGATTGTCGTTAAGAACTTTTAAAATCAACAGGAACAAAACATAACCAAACAGATAGAAACAATGGGACGATACATTAAACTGTCACTAGTCACGCCGATAACAAGGTGTTCATTCCAGCCCTTTGAAAACCGACACCACGACTTATCTGTCAGGGTTGTCTGAACAGGTCAAAGTGTGGCTATAAAACAAAACTAAATTGTCACAAATTAGTTTTGACACTCGGGTATACCAGTTATCCGATTTCTAAAACATAAAATAGTATTAACTCCTGTCAGTTGAGAATATCCTACTTACGTAAAAGGTCACAATTCCTAATAATTCGAATTTTAAAACAAGAAAGTAATATTTTAGCTCACAATTGACGCACGTTGATAAATCTATGAGATAGGGGTGTGATTTTGAGGGCTATGAGATAGGGGTGTGATTTTGAGGGGGTTTTGTGTATGAGATAGGGGTGTGATTTTGAGGGGGTTTTGTGTTTGAGATAGGGGTGTGATTTTGAGGGGGGTTTGTGTATGAGATAGGGGTGTGATTTTGAGGGGGGTTTGTGTATGAGATAGGGGTGTGATTTTGAGGGGGTTTTGTGTATGAGATAGGGGTGTGATTTTGAGGGGGGGGGTGTGTATGAGATAGGGGTGTGATTTTGAGGGGGTTTTGTGTATGAGATAGGGGTGTGATTTTGAGGGCTATGAGATAGGGGTGTGATTTTGAGGGCTATGAGATAGGGGTGTGATTTTGAGGGGGGTTTGTGTATGAGATAGGGGTGTGATTTTGAGGGGGTTTTTGTGTATGAGATAGGGGTGTGATTTTGAGGGGGGTTTGTGTATGAGATAGGGGTGTGATTTTGAGGGGGTTTTGTGTATGAGATAAGGGTGTGATTTTGAGGGCTATGAGATAGGGGTGTGATTTTGAGGGCTATGAGATAGGGGTGTGATTTTGAGGGCTATGAGATAGGGGTGTTATTTTGAGGGCTATGAGATAGGGGTGTGATTTTGAGGGCTATGAGATAGGTTTGTGATTTTGAGGGCTACGAGATAGGGGTGTGATTTTGAGGGCTATGAGATAGGGGTGTGATTTTGAGGGCTATGAGATAGGGGTGTGATTTTGAGGGGGCTTTGTGTATGAGATAGGGGTGTGATTTTGAGGGGGGTTTGTGTATGAGATAGGGGTGTGATTTTGAGGGGGGTTTGTGTTTGACTGCTTTACAATATGAAAGTTGCATTTCAGTCCCGTACATGTGTATTGTAATTGCTATTTTGAGCGACGTTAACGATAATTATTACTGTTATTATTTTTTAATAAGTTATATCTTTTTTATTTGGTTGGGGGATTTATATAGTTTAAGGGGAGGGTGGTAGGGGCTGGAGATGGGGGAAGGGGAGAAAGGGAGTGGGGTGGCGGGGGGGGGGGGGGGGGGGTACGTGCGTTCGTGCGTCTGCTCCGACCATCATTTAACTCCGTCAGTCCCTGAGTTGTAAAACATGCATCATACCTAGCGTTATTGCTTGATATCATGTGATCTTAAAACGAACAAGAAGCTTAAGTTATACTCCGGCAAAGGTAAAGCTTATTTCGTAATGTATTCACATTTCTTGTATTTTGCTTTACTTTGCATTTTCCGACCGAATATCTTAAATCTGAAATAAGATCCGTTTTTTATTTGTTTTTGTTTTTCTGCTTGTGAAAACGGAAAAATGTACACACTAAGCAACAAGATTTTGTGTCTTTAATTAAATAGTGTGACGTTAAGTATTTATCCATGGTCCTTAGTGGAAAAGATAACTGTCCTTTTCGAGAATTCTTTCTCTGCTGTTGCAGTCGGATTCTTCGTATTGTGTTACTCCTACACGCCACATTACAACGCCTGATAGCCAAGTTTGTTCCCTCAAAAATGTTAAACCCCGTCCAGGGGCGGATCCAGAAAATATTGGTGGGGGTGGGCGTATGAATCAAGATCCATTCAACTTTATCGCAGTAAATATTAGACATATATACACAGTAAGAGTTCCTGACTTCAACATAAACAGTCAACAGACAAAATTTACTTTAAAAGTTTATTATTTTTGAGCTTACATGTATGTGTTTTCACAACTCTACTCTTTTACCTGGTTGGTTGTGGTGGGGGTACATCCGCCCCCACCCCACCCCCTCGGATCCATCTTTCTTGTTTGCCTTTTTTCTTGACATTTTGAGAACTAAGTTTTGTTATCGGGCTTGGTCTTTTGGCATTCGTTCACATCACGATGATTTTTCTGAGACGCTAGTTATTGTTTGGGGACTCAGTCTTAACACTGTCACCAAATTCTCAGCATCCTTACCACGAACCGATCAACCTATATAGATAGTGTAGTTCGAAATTAGCCAGTTCCCAATGGGACGTTCCAGATCAGGATCTGCATTATTTGGCGCGGAGTGATACAAATATGTCGTATTACCAGTTCATTTCTGTAAGCAAGTAACAAAGAGTTTATATTGCTGATGTACAGATTTAGCAGGATAAGGGTAAATTTCGCACCTGTGAGACTCGGCCTTTGTCCGGTCGGTTGTGGCAACAGAGCCATTCCAGGTTGACCCGACAACCGCTTAATCGCCATGTTTACGGAGGCTGAGAAGTTGTTTAAACTTTAAATGACCTACGTAGGTACCTAAGCCATTAACCAATGATAAACAGTTATAAAATCATTCAGGAAGCTGTTGGTCAATTTTTATTTAAAGACCGATATTTTAAAGCTGTATAAGCGGCGGTGCAGTTCTTCTGCGAAATGACACGTACAAGAAAAATACGACAAGATTATTTTGTGACTTTGTTAACTCCTGTCTTTAGTGGGTACAAGGACAAATGGCTGACGAGTTACAAGAGAACGGCTCTTTGATCGTACACGACACTGTTGACATGGTAACGGTTATTTTTTTATTTCCTCTATAAAATGGAGCATTTTCAGTATTTTCAGTAGGTGGTTTGGGGAATTAACTTATAACTTTCGTTTTTGTTACAAACACCACGTCGTCTTAGCTGTCGTTTTTTTTAAACCAGTGATGTTCATTGTAATTGTTCTGTCTGGTAACATAGGGCGTCTTTGTACAAAGGCAAATAAATGAAATAGTGTATTGATTGTTAATACATATCAAATAATAGCACTTATTATATTTTAGTAACTGTTATAACTTATTTTCGCTACCGCTTTCTTCTTTAACACTTTTCGTCCTTATTTGCTATTTTGTTTTCTTCTTAAGTATGACAGGTACGACATTTAGGACCATTTTCTTCCTCTAATGCAACCAAAGGAATCACTGTTTCGTGAAGACACACCACGAAATGATGTTTATTTGTACCCTTCATCCACGTTAAAAGTGAAGCGCGACACCTCACGTGTCATTACAAAAATGTTTTTCTTATCCGATCCACGCTGCACAGTTAGCTATTTTTAAACTAAATAAACCAAGTCGTCTCTTACTTTTGAGATCGCGATACATGATCATCCGGGTAATCAGCTCTGACGTCGATATCAATTGTTAGCTGAAATTCCCATCGTGCTTATTTATAAATTATAATTAATGTACATTTAAATCAAAATATTTCACGATTTGTACCACCTTACAATTGTCGTAATGTTATACAAAGCCTTTACTAAAGCTATGGTATAAGATTATACAGAAATTACGCACAGATAGCCCAGCACATGCTATATGTATATAAAATAGGCAAACTGTCGGATACCACATTTAATTAAAGTCGTCTTATGATCGTGACTAACTTCTTTAAATTTATCTGTACATTGGATCATCCTATCACAATCTCAGTATAAGTGTTTTAGGAGTGGTTCATATGATTTGATTTTACTCAACTATATTATCAGTAATAAGGATAAGTCCAACGAGCATTACAACCAGGAATGGATCCAAGGGGGGGGGGGGGGGGGGGGGGTCGCATCCCCCAAGCAACCAGGTAAAAGAGTCGAGTTGTGAAAACACATGCATGTAAGCTTAAAAATATTAAGCTTTTAAAGTATTTTTTTTCTGTTGACTGCTTTGCTCGGAATTATGTTCCCTTACTGTTTATATATATCAAGTGTTTTAATGCGATAAAGTTGAATGGATCTTGATTCATACCCCCACCCCCACCAAAATTTTCTGCATCCGCACCTGATTACAACATAAGCAAAATTTGAAAAGACACAGGATAAAACATGCAAGCCAGATGTAAAAGAAAGACAAAATCTGTCATGAGTCATTTAACAAAAAAGGGCAAACTCAACAGTTACCGTCTGGAAACGGCCAGTCGGCAAAAGGGACGGACTGTGGTTCTTAAACCGGTTTTACAGAGCTTTAAGCTCGCACTTCCTGATGGATTTCTCAAATGCAAGCAATGAACAGAAACCCAATCTATTTGAACAAAAATACTTTTCAAAACAGTTACAAAGTGCCTAGCTATAATTACAAACCGATGATTTGTTATGGATTTTCTCAATGAAGTCTCCGTGTAAACATTGGCGATTAGGAAAATGAAAATTGAGGTTTCTCAAACAATACATGAAAGGACTGACAGTAGCGTGCGTTTATGTTATCGTTCTTTCACATACAATATGTCTATTTTGTTTTCCCCTGCCACGGGCACACTCTGTGAGAGGTAAGTCCAATATAGCCCCAATACGGGCAATTGTTATGTCCGCCAGTCACGAGCAGAATGGAATAATTGACGCCCCTTCGATAAGTTCGATTGCAATTTAAATCGATACAATCAAAGTCAATTTCAATTCCCTCACAAGCTCATTCTTTCTTTGAGATTTTGGATAAATAATGTAAATAAGCACAGAACGTGTTGTATCCTGTCGATTATAGCCCGGTGTGTGACGATGATCTGGACTTGGCGTTTATAGTTATGTAAATCGTGTTGGTCCCTGCCATCAACACCGTAGTTCTCAGTAGTATATGTGTGTTTGGCGGAAAGACGATAGACAGGGATTATTATACGGCTATTCTAAAACAGGTACTTTTTATGTAAACCTTGCTTTAATGTTTGCTGTTAAATGTACAGTTAATAATTGTTTTTGTTAATAATTCGACATCGGAGGTTTAACTTCTGATCCCGGATTATGATTCTAATTGATATAAGATAAAACAAGAAAGAGCTATGAGGTGAGGCATCCAAGGCGCCGTAGAGAGCATGCGCTTTAAGCAAGAATGTGGCTATCCAGGGAACTAAACACACTCGTACATTGTCGATAAGTTACAGTAAGGAACCATAAATCTGATGGAAAGTAGAGTATTTGCTACTTTGATATTCCCCTGATACTCGTTTTCTTTTGTTAAACCAGCGTTCGCTAAACAGCTGCGAATTCCGATAAATGCCAGTTAATTTTTTATATAATTGCAAGCTACACATTATTGCAAAAAGCTACAATTATATTAAAAACTGAATACTCAGTTCTTTTCTCTGAAAAAAAGGTCTCACAGTACATGTTAAATTGTTGTTTTCAAAGTAAGAACTATCGTTTGACTTCATTAAAAATCCGACTGGTTCGTTTTAATGGTGGCGACAAACACATTGATAGTTGCACCAAAATTAAAATCGTTTAAAAATGCAAACATCTTGTTATTAGATGTCTTATTAGTCTTGCTTAATGTTGATCGTTGGTGCCTTAGATTTGTGTAAGTTGTAACATTACGAACAAGATTGAATAAGTGAATCTTATCTCAGTATACGGATTATAGTTAGCCATACCTACTATAAATCCATTACCAAAAGTTTGATCCCGCTTGATCAAAAAGTGGTTGTAAACAGAAACTATTTTATCCACCTTTTGTTGTATGAGCATCAGTGATGTATAACAGTAGTTCAGTTTCAATATTCTGTGTCGCTGTTTTTGTCACAGAGTTTATGAAAACAAAAATTTTGACGAGACAGTATATCAGACCTTTGACGCTTAAATACCTTTAAATATACTTAATAATATAACATGTGCGTTTAGTGTCATAATAAAATGGTTAATAATAACTTGATAGCATGATACCAGTGTATTTCCATTCGAACCAGAGTAGTCGTTTTATTTGTTTGGTCTATATGGTAAGTCTGACATCCTTTTGCTTTTCTGTTGGCGGGATGGAAAAAAAATAACACGAATTAAAAAAAGATGTCTAGAAATATTGTGTGCTATGTGTTAGTAAAGATTGACCACTGCATTTGGAGCAAGAACAACATATCTTTATTACATATAAACGACTCAAACATTGATCATATGTTGACTTCTAGTAAATTATTTGTTGATGTCAAGTATT
Source organism: Sinonovacula constricta (assembly GCA_007844125.1). Lineage (NCBI taxonomy): Eukaryota > Metazoa > Mollusca > Bivalvia > Cardiida > Solecurtidae > Sinonovacula > Sinonovacula constricta. The sequence continues at coordinate 39,516,321 of CM017572.1, forward strand.
ACAACAATAGGTCAGACTGTTAAATTCAATGACCCCAGTGTCACCCAATCACCGAAAGAAATGGTCCTGTAGCGGATATACCTATCTACTAGTTCCGAAGCAAATGTTTAGAGAATGCTTAGAACGTAATTTTATAATAACATAAATAAATTATAAAACTATGACCACAACAGACCATAACAAATCCAGCATCCATTAAAACCAATATGAAACGCAAACGTCATATGAAAGAAAAGGACAACCAAGAAGAACGTATTTAATCATGCGATACAAATATCGGAGTCCTGGATATTGATTCTAGCGCTGACAATCTTATTAACTTCTTGAAAAAGGACTTCATGTAGGCTATTTAATTGAAATCATACTTCATGCAACAACCCTTGATGCGACACGTATATTGGCCATTGCCACACTAAATAAATGCATACTTTTATTCAGTTTTTAAATTTTACTTTCAATATTTTATAGGTGGTAGTCGACCGTTTGGACCGATATTTTTTTCTTTTATGCAACAAGAGAAATAACAGTAACCTGAAAAGGTCTCATGAATGCTGTTTATTGGTGCCTTATAACCATGTGAAAAGTAAAGCATAGCACCCCACTTGTAATTTCAAAAAGATGTTTCCTATCCGGGCCACATTGCACACTAAGCCATTTTTAAACTAAGAATACCACGTGACCTTTTTTTTTTTGATATTACATTAAATGACCATCCAGGTAATCAGCTCTGACATTGATATCTGTTTCAGCTTAAATCTCCATCATTCTTATTTATAGATTATGAAGTAATGGAAAATTTGCACGATTTGTACTGTCTAACAATTAGGGCAATGTTATATAAGCCTTTACTAAAACTTAAGTATGTATTTTTGCAGCAATTATGCACACATTGTACACAACAGGGATAATATATTGTCACATGTATACTGTCGGATAGCACCTTTAAATGCTAAGCGGTGTTGTCAATATTAGTGTTAGATTTCAAAATGTTGTGTTAGTTGTACGTTTGCCCCTCGTGATGGAACACGCAACTTTTAATTGCGTTTAAACGCGATTAGAACTTTCATGTCATACATGTACACTATTTTACAAACTTTTAAAACTCGACCTCGCAACATCGCATACCTTTTGCTTGAAACATTTTTCTTTTCTGGAAAATAAAATTTAAGCATTTGTGAACACATGGTTACAGATGTTGACTTCGGTCAACTGTTCTATGATGCCAAGCGATACATTAATAGGTCAAGAAGCTTAATTCAGTGGACTCCCTGTATCCCAAAATCAATATCTATGTACTTGATCTATTAACTCCCTGGTTCTGTAGCAAGCAATTAGGGAATACTTAGGGCATTATCTCAGTTAGAAGTTAACAGACCGAACCCTGACAAGCCATACTAAGCCCAGCATTCATGAATCCCCGATGTAACAGAAGTAAAGGTCTGTGAAGACAGGGCAACCAAGCATAAGGTATTTAACTAGTTTATACAGACCATCAGAGACTGGGATATTGATTTCATCAGTGTTTGGTGTTTAATTAACTCTTTGACAATCGAACCTCATGTTGCTGAAAGGCAACATTTAATCCAATGTTGTATCCATTGACATATTGGATATAAGTTAATAAGGATCGCGCGAACGTCTGGTTTATTTAAATCCGATATATATTGGTCATTAATTTATTAAATAATTTATTTTTTTTTTAAATAAAAATTGGTTTTCGATTATATTGATGCTTGAACGTAGCCGGTATTTCGTTCTAGACCTAAGTGCTTTGTGACCCTTATGATCGAACATGCACTTTTGCTCTAAAATGAATACTCACGTGAAGTCGGCCAGTTATTATCGGTTTACAAAGACCCCCGTCAACTATCTTTATAGAACAAGCGAAGCATTGCGGGTCTCGTTGAAGACCAAAAAAATCGTACCGAATGGATCTCGAACCCATGCGGTAGGGGGCCGATAGGTTACAAGTCGGTGACTATTCGTTTGTCCAATAGCGTCCCGAATGGATCTCGAACCCATGCGGTAGGGGGCCGATAGGTTACAAGTCGGTGACTATTCGTTTGTCCAATAGCGCCCCGAATGGATCTCGAACCCATGCGGTAGGGGGCTGATAGGTTACAAGTCGGTGACTATTCGTTTGTCAAAAATCGTCCCGAATGGATTTCGAACCCATGCGGTAGGGGGCTGATAGGTTACAAGTCGGTGACTATTCGTTTGTCCAATAGCGTCCCGAATGGATCTCGAACCCATGCGGTAGGGGGCTGATAGGTTACAAGTCGGTGACTGTAGGGGACGATAGGTTACAAGTCGGTGACTATTCGTTTGTCCAATAGCGTCCCGAATGGATCTCGAACCCATGCGGTAGGAGGCCGATAGCTTACAAGTCGGTGACTATTCGTTTGTCAAAAATCGCCCCGAATGGATCTCGAACCCATGCGGTAGGGGGCTGATAGGTTACAAGTCGGTGACTGTAGGGGGCCGATAGGTTACAAGTCGGTGACTATTCGTTTGTCCAATAGCGTCCCGAATGGATCTCGAACCCATGCGGTAGGGGGCCGATAGGTTACAAGTCGGTGACTATTCGTTTGTCCAATAGCGTCCCGAATGGATTCCGAACCCATGCGGTAGGGGGCCGATAGGTTACAAGTCGGTGACTATTCGTTTGTCCAATAGCGTCCCGAATGGATCTCGAACCCATGCGGTAGGGGGCCGATAGCTTACAAGTCGGTGACTATTCGTTTGTCCAATGGCGTCCCGAATGGATTTCGAACCCATGCGGTAGGGGGCCGATAGGTTACAAGTCGGTGACTATTCGTTTGTCCAATAGCGTCCCGAATGGATCTCGAACCCATGCGGTAGGGGGCCGATAGGTAACAAGTCGGTGACTATTCGTTTGTCAAAAATCGCCCCGAATGGATCTCGAACCCATGCGGTAGGGGGCTGATAGGTTACAAGTCGGTGACTGTAGGGGGCCGATAGGTTACAAGTCGGTGACTATTCGTTTGTCCAATAGATTCCCGAATGGATTTCGAACCCATGCGGTAGGGGGCCGATAGGTTACAAGTCGGTGACTATTCGTTTGTCCAATAGCGTCCCGAATGGATCTCGAACCCATGCGGTAGGAGGCCGATAGCTTACAAGTCGGTGACTATTCGTTTGTCAAAAATCGCCTCGAATGGATCTCGAACCCATGCGGTAGGGGGCCGATAGGTTACAAGTCGGTGACTATTCGTTTGTCCAATGGCGTCCCGAATGGATCTCGAACCCATGCGGTAGGGGGCCGATAGGTTACAAGTCGGTGACTGTAGGGGGCCGATAGGTTACAAGTCGGTGATTATTCGTTTGTCCGATAGCGTCTCGAATGGATCTCGAACCCATGCGGTAGGTGGCCGATAGGTTACAAGTCGGTGACTGTAGAGGGCCGATAGGTTACAAGTCGGTGACTATTCGTTTGTCCGATAGCGTCCCGAATGGATCTCGAACCCATGCGGTAGGGGGCCGATAGGTTACAAGTCGGTGACTATTCGTTTGTCCAATAGATTCCCGAATGGATTTCGAACCCATGCGGTAGGGGGCCGATAGGTTACAAGTCGGTGACTATTCGTTTGTCCAATAGCGTCCCGAATGGATCTCGAACCCATGCGGTAGGAGGCCGATAGCTTACAAGTCGGTGACTATTCGTTTGTCAAAAATCGCCTCGAATGGATCTCGAACCCATGCGGTAGGGGGCCGATAGGTTACAAGTCGGTGACTATTCGTTTGTCCAATGGCGTCCCGAATGGATCTCGAACCCATGCGGTAGGGGGCCGATAGGTTACAAGTCGGTGACTGTAGGGGGCCGATAGGTTACAAGTCGGTGATTATTCGTTTGTCCGATAGCGTCTCGAATGGATCTCGAACCCATGCGGTAGGTGGCCGATAGGTTACAAGTCGGTGACTGTAGAGGGCCGATAGGTTACAAGTCGGTGACTATTCGTTTGTCCGATAGCGTCTCGAATGGATCTCGAACCCATGCGGTAGGGGGCTGATAGGTTACAAGTCGGTGACTATTCGTTTGTCCAATAGCGTCCCGAATGGATCTCGAACCCATGCGGTAGGGGGCCGATAGGTTACAAGTCGGTGACTGTAGGGGGCCGATAGGTTACAAGTCGGTGATTATTCGTTTGTCCGATAGCGTCTCGAATGGATCTCGAACCCATGCGGTAGGGGGCTGATAGGTTACAAGTCGGTGACTATTCGTTTGTCCAATGGCGTCCCGAATGGATCTCGAACCCATGCGGTAGGGGGCCGATAGGTTACAAGTCGGTGACTGTAGGGGGCCGATAGGTTACAAGTCGGTGATTATTCGTTTGTCCGATAGCGTCTCGAATGGATCTCGAACCCATGCGGTAGGTGGCCGATAGGTTACAAGTCGGTGACTGTAGAGGGCCGATAGGTTACAAGTCGGTGACTATTCGTTTGTCCGATAGCGTCTCGAATGGATCTCGAACCCATGCGGTAGGGGGCTATAGGTTTCAAGTCGGTGACTGTAGGGGGCCGATAGGTTACAAGTCGGTGACTATTCGTTTGTCCGATAGCGTCTCGAATGGATCTCGAACCCATGCGGTAGGTGGCCGATAGGTTACAAGTCGGTGACTGTAGAGGGCCGATAGGTTACAAGTCGGTGACTATTCGTTTGTCCGATAGCGTCTCGAATGGATCTCGAACCCATGCGGTAGGGGGCTTATAGGTTACAGGTCGGTGACTATTCGTTTGTCAAAAATCGCCCCGAATGGATCTCGAACCCATGCGGTAGGGGGCTGATAGGTTACAAGTCGGTGACTGTAGGGGGTCGATAGGTTACAAGTCGGTGACTGTAGGGGGCCGATAGGTTACAAGTCGGTGACTATTCGTTTGTCCGATAGCGTCTCGAATTGGTCGCTTAGTTTAAAACGTTTAGCCTTGTTTTGTGACGGTACTTTGAATTTTTATTGAGATGTCAACAATATTTTCCGTAAAGAAAGGGAATGGTGACTTTTTCTCTAATAAAACGACATACATCGCCCATCTTATTTAGTTTCCATTTGGTCTTTCCTTGTCGTTTGTATATGTTTTTATACACATTGTCCGTACTGACAATTATATAATAACTTTTTAGCATTTTATTTAAGAATATGTTCATATTTTCGTAATTTTACAATTCTTACTGCTGTTTGGGAATAAAAAAAATATTTTCCAAGCAACCTGTCAAGTGACGTAGTGTGGCGCGTGTTTATGTTGTCAATTCCCGCCCCTTACTATGACCGGAGTGTGTATCCAAGACTAATTATCACTAGATTAACATCATACGTCCATTAATGGCCTATACATCTATAACTATAACCAGCAAGGGCCAATTACCGCCAGAGAGTTGGAAGTATCATTGACTAATACGAAGGCCGATTCTAGACAAAACATAGACGAGTGAAAGACCATATTAACATTTAAAGGTGGTATCCAACAGTTTGCCCAATTCAAATACATGTAACTGTATATTAGGGTATATATTCTTCATAAACTCATAGTTTTATATACAAATGTAAGAAAAACGACGCATACATTTTTTCCAAATCTATAATTATGCACGATGGGTTTTTCTGCGAAAATTGAAATCGACGTCAGAGCGATGATGATATAATGTAACTCAAAAATAAGTGGTCACGTGGTTTTGTTAGTTTAAAGATAGCCCACCGTGCAGCGTGGTTCAGATAGAAAATACGTATTTCTGAATACGAATGGTGTGTTATTTTTTCCTTTTCACATAGATATCTGGCATGAATCAACAACATTTCGCGGGACATTTTCTAGTAACAACAATTCATTTAGCTGTGTGAGAAACAAAACGATGCTTCAAGCTCTCGGATACTACCTTTAATTCCTATGTCTGCCTTCTCTTAAACATCATGTCGCGAACCTTCGACATAGTTCCACGTGCTCACTGACCGTTCCAAGGCGGTAACTGATGGTTTTTCTTTTTGTGTGTTATGTCTCGTCTCTGTGTTTTTTTGTCACATTTACATTTACCTTGTCTGCCTTGGTCTGCAGGTAGATAAAATTTAAATATCTGTGAAAATTTTGATAGGACCTTTTCTTATTTACCTATTCAAATCTGAACAAACATAAGTAAGGACTGACTCTAGATTTTCTTACTTCACACAATAACTTGATACCCAGAAAGAGACCATCACATTTTAACATGTAATCGTTTCTCAGATGCGAAATGGCATAACCTTTTCAGATGTTAAATTTCAATATAAATTGTGCTTAATATTTTACGGGAGAACGGCGGATTTAGTTGCAGTTCTGTTTTCTTTAGCTAGGTGTCGCCACAATAACGGTGACTGAGACTATGTTAAATGTATATTACATCCACTAATAAATGTGAGAAACCAATAATTCAACATAGAATTTATCACCCAGAAATAATGAAACTGTTGTTTTATAAATAACCCGCACAACGATATTAATCGTTGACGCCGGCGGAGTATCGTACGTTTGGTCGTTACTCTGAATGGACCACAGTCACAGTTTTACCGTCAGAGAGCGCCACAATCGAATAATTGTCACGTGGTGTCGTTCGATAGCCCGATCGCATATCTTGATGTAATCGATGTGCTATCTGCTCGGAAAGTGGTTGGATTAACTTAGATACATCAAGTGATAAAGAAAGGTTTGTTGTTTGTCTCTATTTTCATTTACATTCTTTCTATGTTGTCGTTCATACTTGGTAAACAATCTAAATGTTCCTTGTCATTTACGAAAATATAAGATATTTTTTTTTTGTACCGACACAAGTATGGTCATTTTGGTGACGTCCTGCTAATAATTGTGGTGAAAGACCCCAGACTTGTCTGGATAGAACCACCGTTGTACCTCAGGTTAGTTGGAAAACCTCTCCACTTGAAAACTCTATATGGGTATCCGATAGTTTGCCAGGATCAAAAGCAAGTTCCGTTGTTTTGGTAAATTAAGGCATAATTTCTGCATAAACTCGTACTTTAGTGTAAGTAACTACCTATATATTGTTACAAGGTGCAAATTGCGAAACAAATTATTTGTTTAAAACTAGCTAATTCTGCAGCGTGGCTCATACAGTAAATACCTGTTTGGAACGACCAATGCGGATTTATGCTTCACTCTTCACACAGATCTAAGGCATCAATGAACAGTATTTTCCAGGGCCTTTCCATGCAACAATGACTGATTTGACTATTTGAAAAAAAACAACAACATTGGTACAAACTGTCGGATATCACAAATAAAAAAAATACATTTTAGCAATGGCGTCATGTATTACAATTCAGTAATATGTGATGAAAGGAAAATTCGACACACAGTGCACGTGCATTTTAATTTTATCTCGTAATCATTAATTTGCTGATCAATCATTATCTGAACAACCTTATTTAGATTACATCCATTTACTTCATCCAATTAGTACTTTTCCCTATTGTCTGCTATATGTGTATTTTAAACGTTCTCTTATCGTAAAAAGAAATGCACTATGAAAGAGATAAAACGATGGGAAACAGTCTTTCTCCCTTCAACAAATAAAAAAACATTTCCTTAAAGCAACTATACAATAATGGAGAAAGCAATGTAACGTTTTTGTTAACTTAATTATTAATCACCGGAAACCCGTTCCCTTAGAACGTTCGCGTGCTAGGAAGGCGAGCTGAATGTATTTAAGGTCAAGAGGAACGAGTCTAAATAAATAATTACTGCATCTGTGAAAATATCTTCTTTAAATATCTCTTTTGTCAGTTTGTCCCCATTTACTTGCCTGATCTCGATATTTATAAACTTTAATTTATGTGTAAAACAAAGGGAATATAAGCAAATCTCTTAAAATCGTCATTTTAAATTTTTACCAAGACACCAGAAACATTGCATCACATGGGTTTCAAGCCAGCATCCTCTCTTATGGGAGCCGACAATCTTTGTTGTTCAAGCCTAAGGAATTACTTTTTAGCTATATATATTTATATATATATGTATATATAAAACATTTGAAGACGGTGGGAAGATACTTATGGGTTGTCTCCTTTGCCAACTTATACATGCGATGGCTGTCAAACATAAACACCAGTGCCGTTGGTGTGGAAAGATAGAACAATGAAGTTGTAGCTGTTGGTGGTGGTCGGCCTGGTGTTTTTGTTTGAGTTGTTTGTTGTGTGGTAGTAGTAGTGCCTCACAACGGGGTTGTTGGGTGTACTATATGGTCGCTATAGTCAAGAATGCAATAGCAATCCGAAGATCATTAACATGCACATTTGATTTAACGTCTTGGCAATATTTACGTGAATGTCAACGCCAGTTCTACGTTGTCCGTAAATACGTTGACATATGTACTTGTAATCAGTTTATTTATAGTCATTTACAAAAGAGACAAAATGAACTTCGGGACGCGTATTCTTTTTGAAAGTACAACTGAGTTATTAAATGGCCTGCAAAATTCTGTTCATTGTTTGTTTGTTTGTTAGGTTTATCGTCCCACCAACAGTATTTTAGTTATCTGAGGACAGTGTCCACTTAAAGCAGATGTAGTGCTGCCTTCACTGTGTATAGCATGCCGTGAACACCTGGCATGATACCACACCCAGTCACATTATCCTGACACCGGGCCAACCAGTCGTGGAACTACCCTTATATTTGCTTAAGCGTTAGCAAGGGAGCTATACAACTATCATTTTTAACGAATTTGGTATGTCGCGGTCCGGGATCGAACCCGGGGCCTCCCGTTCCTGGAGCCGACGTTCTACCGATTGCGCTACCAGGTCCGGTCTCTGATCATTGATGTCCTCGATTTGTCTGAACTATTTCATGATTTGTACCGTCTATAATTGAGGTAACATTATAACCAGCCTTTATGTAAAATAAAGTATAAGTTTAAGCAGGATTTTTTCAGAAATACTCCCGAGCGTAGATAAGATTTTGTTACATGTATTGGATATAAGCAAAATGTCTCCGTCCACCTTTAATGGTAACTGTCGAATACATTTCCCGATAAAAAAAGTGACGAAAATGAAAGTATAGTGTTTTTTTCCATTCCTATCTCTAGGAAGCACACAGAGATTGAACATTCAATGTGATTTGGTTAAACTATATAGACGTTCGCTCTACAGTGTCAAATGACCAAATAGGATGGTAAACCACAATCCTCTCGCATCATGTAAATGACAGTAAATATGTTTACCAAATGTACAAGTATACTTTGTTATTCAATCGCGCAACAACATATAATCACAACAAATACACATATTTTATATTTCCTTTAGATTTGGAACTTTTTTTGATAAACTTGCAATGCTTGAGAGATGTTTGCAGCCAACAAAATAATCATAAAACAATAACAACAAAATAAAAAATTACAAAGCAAACATTACAAAAACAAACTATTTTTGATATATGTGCTTGCAGATGAACTATTTATTTTGTGTGTGAATTTAGCACGACCTATCATTTCTGATGAATCATCCCAAATCAGCGGTTATTTTCCCATAACCTCCCCAATCCCGATAAACCACGCTTGGCTGGCTTAATGACTAACCAAGAGCAGTAGTATCATCATATAACATAACTTTTCAGGGGCGGGTTCAGAAAGCTTTGGTGGGGGTGGGGGTAGTATGAATCAAGATCCATTCAACTTTATTGCAGTAAATACTATATATATATATATATACGAACAGTAACGGGCCCTAACCTCGACTTAAGCAGTCTACAAAAATTTACTTTTAAAGCTTAGTATTTTTAATGCTTACATATATGTGATATGTGTTTTCACAACTCTACGCTTTTACCAGGTTGGTGCTGGAGGGGAGGGGGGCATACCCCCACCCCACCCCTGGATCCATCTCTGTATCTTGGTTAATCCAGCTCATAAATCATGTTTAAAGAGCCAGTCTTTAAGGGCTTGAAAACAGTCTTAGTGTATGGAAGTATATGTGTAGGACGTCGTGCCGCTAAGTATTTAAAGTTTTGAAAAACACCTGATTTTGATATTTGTGTCATTTTGAAGACGATGTTGAATGAAGATACTATAAAGGTTAAGAAATTGCCTGTTGATATACTTTCATTCTGTTTTGTCTTGAATTAGAATGCATGTTTAAATAAACAACAACAAAAAATAACAACAACAGTTTAAACGTTACCTATTTTTTTGGAATTTTGCTGTGTCAGAATTGTGTCCACATACAATGGAAGGAATACTGAGTGTTATTTGATGCTTGTAGTTGTTCGAACGCATACCGTATGTCTTTGTCACACACGACATTTTTATTTCTAGTTTGTCGTATCGATGACTCTAATTTCTAATTAAAACCAATCAAACGTGCCTTGGGACGGTTTCTTATGTCGCATCTCAATAGAACGTTGGATTGTATGGGGTTGTATATATGTAAAAATGGGTCACGTGACAGGTGGATGGATATGAGAACCGTCCCAGATTGATACATTGTTTTCGGTGAATTGACTCCAAAATATATTAACAAAAAATAGAACTAGTTCCGAGATCTGTGCTGGCACAAATACCTTCACAAGGTGACCTTGACCTTGTGTATCCAATCATGGCACACTGGAGAGATACAATCCGATATGCACGATTCTTCATTCCTTCAGATCGCACGGAGAGGTTTTACAAGGTGGGCACTGGTTAATTTTCTATGGACTGTTTTTTTATAAAGTACATGTTGAACAGGTTTATTGTTATCTTTTTTGTTTCTCTGAATGCCCCTAAATTGATCACTCTTTATTTTAAATGAATAAACTCTCGAGGGCTACGACATTTGTTGTCATATAGGTCGTACTTAATGAATTAGAGAATAACCACTATCGTGTTGAAACTATTCCATTTTTCTTATAAATATAATAAAGCTTTACACGGATTGCAAGAAAAGAGCCAATGTTACAATATAGTTTTTCTGAACCATTAGTATGACCTGCTGGATCAGTGTATGTTTTGTGTACCTTGTGGACTATGCATGGCCTACATTCATTTGACAGAAGACAGAAGGAAAGTAGTATTGACTAGACAAATAAATATTTTTTGAAGTTCCATTTTACTTGTTGCTGAACAAACAAATGGATCCCTCAATCAATAAAAAATGATAGATGTGTGTCATTTTGCTAATAACAGACAATACACATGAAACATGACATACAGTTCAGGAATGTAATTGTGTGTACACAAAGCGCCATGAATACGTTCGCTTTCTAAATTGGGAAACCCCATGTATAAACCAAACTGATAGTTAGGAACGTCTGTATCATAGGACACAAAAAACAAAAACCATAATCCGTTTCTACAATTTAAGAAAGAAACTGCCATTCAAGAAAAGGGATTTACATAAGTTGTTCTCCCATTTTCCCCAATTCTATCTAAATTTGTTGTAACATATGTCACATATGTATCATATGGCATTATTATTGAACAAATATTGTTAAAACTAAACTAAAGTAAAAAGGTTTTAGCATATATGGGAAGACATCGCTGCTGAAAAGTCACAATTATTTGTATATGAAACTCTCGCTGTGTTAAAGGATCTGTGCGAGCTCCTAGGACATACTGATGAATCAGTAAGGACTTTGCCGTGGTTAAGTCTCCATTGTTTTCAGAGAGCGCGTTCCTGTTACGCAGACTCTGCATATTTTTAATTCCGGCGTAACGTCGCTAGAATTTAACGTAATAAGGTCATAAGCGTTGAGACGTTACGGAAACGTTGTATTGACAATTGTGACGTAGCACCAACTCCACTATTTCTTCTCCTGCTTAGAGTTGCGGACATTGTGGATTATTGACTTTTAGAACTTCTTCCCCTTACCCAAGAGTGACGTCACTGGCGTCTTAATCTTCTCGGCCTTACCCTTACTACGTCGGAATCACGTGACATTTGCTCACATAGAATTCAGTGTGAACGTAGCAACGACGTGGACCGAATAAATAATGGACTTGACAATTTCACGTTTTCTTTGATCTTCATGACGGTAATGGCGTGGCCGCGGATTACTGTTTTTAGAACTCGAAAAGAGGCAGAGGAAACATCGATACCCTTTACGGAATGCGTTTGGGAACGGACTGTTGTTGTTGTTATCATGTCTTTCGAAACTCCTCGGCGGTGTTCGGACAACTCTGTTTCGTAGAAATGGTCGCGGTTTTTGCGAGTGTTTATTTGGTCTTAGAGCTTTGTACCACTTCAAGTTTTTACCACGTATATAACGTACCAACTTTATACAACGTGGGTTAAGCAGGTTTAATTCTCGCCTATTAGCAGTGGTGTCCGAGGGTTTTAAGATTGGTTTTTGTTCAGTATGACATGAGTTACTTAAAAGATTGTTTACATTATTAAATGAATTGTTTGATACATTTAGAAATATGCAATACAAATAGTGCAGCATATGTTATGTCCATGTGAAGGTCAATTGTTCGATACATTTAGACAATATGCAATACAAATAGTGCAGCATATGTTATATCCATGTGAAGGTCAATTGTTCGATACATTTAGACAATATGCAATACAAATAGTGCAGCATATGTTATGTCCATGTGAAGGTCAATTGTTCGATACATTTAGACAATATGCAATACAAATAGTGCAGCATATGTTATATCCATGTGAAGGTCAATTGTTCGATACATTTAGACAATATGCAATACAAATAGTGCAGCATATGTTATGTCCATGTGAAGGTCAATTGTTCGATACATTTAGACGATATGCAATACAAATGGTGCAGCATATGTTATGTCCATGTGAAGGCGAATTTGTTGGATACTATTTTTCAGCTCACTTTAATTTAAAATACTCATCGGACACTCCTCGTCAGATAACATAATGTATTGTTAAACATAATTATACTGGACGATCTTTGATGCTTAGCATCATTGTTTTTCTTGTGTTGTGATAGTCTCGAGTCACGGCTGGTACACATAGTGTTACCACCTGACCCTAAGTACGTTGGCGAATTTACCCATATATTTGTCTGTTCTGTTCTGTTTATATAGGCGCCTTTTTCACAATCATAGCTGGAAGTCGCCATTTACTGTAGTTTATACAACACAACGATGAAATAAGTCCAACTTGCAAATATTTTATTCAAAATTAGTTTTTATCTTGGCCTACAATTCGAAAACCAAGTTTAAATACAAAAATAAATACTGTAGTGTAGGCTACGTCTTTTACAACATTTAAACATGGCCAGTTTCCTATTAAACAAATATTATATTCTAACTAATGAATAACCTAAGTAAATAAAAAAACTTAATTAGAGAATAAATGGATTATTCTATGACAAATTGTGCTTTCTGTCAGACATAATTGACAGTGTTTCAAGTCTTATTTCTAGAATCAACATTTACTTTTATCTTAAATATTTTAACAAGAGTCAAAAATGGTTGGTGCTAAGTTTAAACGGAATGTGTGTTTTCTAAACGTTGACCTTTCTCTACCACCCTCTATATTAATTCGTAATGTCGACTGTATATATCAAATACCAGTTCAGCCTTTTAAGAGTCTGTGATAACAGTATGAACAAACACTTAATGTAACTTAAAGCGTCACTGTTTAAAGGTGGTATCCGACAGTTTGAGCCAATTTTTTCTCTCATTAAACCCAAAATAAATTATTGTTACATGAAAGGGTCCCACAAAAAGCTGTGTATTGATTCTCTTAATCTATGTAAAATCTGAAGTATAACACCCTACTCGTCATCACACATATACACACGTAGTTCCTTTTTGAACCATGCTGCAAAGTTAGCTATTTTTAAACTAAGAAAACCACGTGGTCACTATCTTTTGAGATACATTATATCATTATAATGAAAAAACACTAAAGCTGAATACTTAATGTATAACGATAATTCATGATGTGATATATGCCTGCGTGTTAAAAACGTGTTTCTTTTATAATATCAAATCAAAGCTAACAACGTGTGACATGGAACATTCAGAGCAATGTGTGTTGGTTCAAACCCGTTTTGTACATACCAAAAATATGGTAGTGGTATAGCTTCCTTGCTAACGCTTAAGCAAATGCAAGGGTATTTCCACGACTGGCTGGTCCAGTGTCAGGATAATATGACTGGGTGTAGTATCATGCCAGGTGTTCACCGCATGCTATACACAGTGAAGGCAGCACTATATCTGCTTCAAGTGGACACCGTCTCCAAACAAACAAACAATTATGTGAAACTGGTAACAAGAACAAATGTAAGAATTAAGAGAAAGAAAGTGTCTCGCAAATTACACCTACCGTTGTACAGTAATATTAAATTTTCGAATATACTTAAAAAACAACAAAAATCAAACATCAATCAGATGGTATATATACTGTAAATAATCAATGATTAAGTGTTATATGTTCAAGTTGTTGAAGTAATAAACTTCTGTTCTGTTCTATTCTCTATACGCTCCCGGTTCAAGAGGATTGTCTCTAGATGCTCGATAGAAAGCATTTATTTTGATTCGGCAAGATTGCAACAAATTAGCATAAGCTCTAAATGAGCTTTTACAACATGCCTTATTAAATTATACGAGCACATTGAAGCAAATGAACATAATAGTTTTTGCGATAATTAATAAAGCTTTTAGCTTTTATTTGTAACGCATTTATAACCGAAATGGCTCTGAGCTATAACAGTAGTTGGGTTCAAGTTTACATTCTACGGCTACGATGAATGACATGGCGCTATCAAATTTCGACACGCTTTGAACGAGTCTTTAAAGCAGCGTATATCGTCTTTGGAGTCATTCAGGAGAGGACCTTCTTGGCGCAAGAGGTTATACCGGATTTTAAAGACAGATCCACATTTGTCCGAACAGTTCCAATTGTAAATTGGAAAATCGGAATAGTTCGGGTCATTTCGTAATCTACCGACTTGAGAGCCGAAGCAATCATCACCGAAAAGAGGCGATTGATAGTTTGGCTTCCTTTCTTGGCAGACGACAGTTTGTCACGACCTGCAGACAAAAGTACAATGGCGGGGTTACATTCAGATGGTACGATTTGATCGAAGTTTGGATCGAAGCAAGTGGCCTTACTAAATTGTTGAAATATTTATCAGGTAGATACTCAGTTGAGAGTTCTGTATTCCGCGACATTTAAATTGCGTATAAAGTGACGAGTCGGTAGCGTTGTATTGTTGGATTAATATAGTGTTTGAAAGGCAAATAAAGTGCTACAAACAGCTTGTGCTCAGATTTATTGGAATAATGTGGAATAAACAGTTAAAGACTTTGAGAAAGCGGCTGCTCGTTATTTGTTGTTCACTAACCTGTGGATAATACGATCGAATCGATAAATTGTATATACATATTACTAAACTCCATTAAACCACGGCCTAAGCTGAGAATTTTTGCCTTGTCTATCTCAGTTATACAAATACAAATATGACGATTTAGCGCCATTTTGTGTCAATTACAAATACAGACTGGCAAAACATGTGACTGGTTGTGGTTGACGTATAATTTTAATACTTTTTTTTGTGATTGATAGTTTAGATATGAACAGCCAAACTGAACTAAGTTGGAGAGGATCTGAAAATGAGGTACGGTATTTATGTGAGCATTGATGGGAATTGTAGCTTTACACTTACCATGTTGCATCTAGTAATATTCATTATTTAATTCTTGGCTAACGCATGCAATTATGCAAGTCCAGCTATTTTTAAAGACTAAGGCCCGTGATCACAAACCATTCTTAAGTTTAAGTCATGACTAAAACATGTCACAATTTTCATTCCAACAAAAACAAGCTTATTTATGAAGTTTCAATGTGATTTTCAGCTGAAAGTAGCAAAGTTAAAATGTCATGCAAAATTACAGACATGTAGCTAAATACATAATGAAGATATGGTGGCTTAACATCCATAACTTAAGCAATTCTTACTTAAGAATAGTTGGTGAATATCGGCCTAAATAACACTGCTAGTGTATATCCTGATCAGGAAGCTGGCTTGCCTAAATCTCATCAATACGTGCTTAACCTATCGTTAAAATTACTTATGTCTACTATATTAAGAGGTACGTGCAATTTGAACAAAACAGTTTAAGTAAATAAGAAGGACGTTATGTTATTTGTTGCTTATAATTTCCGAGTTACATTTTTAAAATAGTTGTATTGTTTGCTCGAGATTTTTTTAGACTTAATATGGTTCGGTGTTATTTCGTTTCTTGTTCCTTGATGATAAGTTTTATATTTTATTCAAGGAAGCGTAGCATTGGTTTGGTGCAGCGTTTCTGTCTTGTCCTTGGTTATTAGCTTTTATATTTTATTCAAGGAAGCGTAGCCTTAATTTGGTGCGGTGTTTCTGTCTTGTCCTTGGATATTAGCTTTTATATTTTATTCAAGGAAGCGTAGCCTTAATTTGGTGCGGTGTTTTTGTCTTGTCCTTGGTTATTAGCTTTTTTATTTTATTCAAGGAAGCGTAGCCTTGGTTTGGTACAGTGTTTTTGTCTTGTCCTTGGTTATTAGCTTTTATATTTTATTCAAGGAAGCGAAGCCTTGGTTCGTTGCAGTGTTTTTGTCTTGTCCTTGGTTATTAGTTTTTTTCTATTTTATTCAATGAAGCGTAGCCTTGGTTTAGTACAGTGTTTATGTCTTGTTCTTGGTTATTAGTTTTTTTATATTAATCAAGGAAGCGTAGCCTTGGTTTGGTGCGGCGTTTCTGTGATGTCCTTTGTTGCAAGTTTTATTTATTTTATTCAATAAAGCGTAGCCTTGGTTTGTTGCGGCGTTTCTGTGATGTCCTTTGTTGCAAGTTTTATTTATTTTATTCAATGAAGCGTAGCCTTGGTTTGGTGCGGCGTTTCTTTGATGTACTTTGTTGCAAGTTTAATTTATTTTTTTCATGGAAGCGAAGCTTTGGTTTGGTGCGGCGTTTCTTTGGTGTCCTTTGTTGCAAGTTTTATTTATTTTTTCAAGGAAGCGAATCCTGGGTTTGGTGCGGTGTTTCTTTTTTTGTCTTTGGTGATAGGTTTTTATATTTCTGCACGGCTCCGATATAGCTTCAATAACATGCATAAGTAGCATTAGTATGGTGTCGTGTTTCTTTCAGTTCCATGGCAGCATAGTTGTATTTCATTTACAGGTGACGTAGCTTAAGTACGATGTTGTGTTTCTGTTAGTTCCATGATGGTAGGTTTGTTGTTGATGTTGCAGGCTGTGTTAAGTGATTCTTTCTGTACGAAAATAAGAGTGTGTTTATTTACAGGAGGCGTACTCCGCGATGATGGAGGGATGGGCACCGAGATAATTGTGTACAAAAATAAGTGTGTTTATTTACAGGAGGCGTACTCCGCGATGATGGAGGGATGGGCACCGAGATTATTCTGTTCAAAAATAAGTGTGTGTTTATTTACAGGAGGCGTACTACGCGATGATGGAGGGATGGGCACCGAGATAATTCTGTACAAAAATAAGCGTGTGTTTATTTACAGGAGGCGTACTCCGCGATGATGGAGGGATAGGCACCGATATTATTCTGTACAAAAATAAGTGCGTGTTTATTTACAGGAGGCGTACTCCGCGATGATGGAGGGATGGGCACCGAGATAATTCTGTACAAAAATAAGTGTGTTTATTTACAGAAGGCGTACTCCGCTATGATGGAGGGATGGGCACCGAGATTATTCTGTACAAAAATAAGTGTGTGTTTATTTACAGGAGGCGTACTCCGCGATGATGGAGGGATGGGCACCAAGATTATTCTGTACCATAATAAGTGTATTTATTTACAGGAGGCGTACTCCGCGATGATGGAGGGAGGGACACCGAGATTATTCTGTACCATAATAAGTGTGTGTTTATTTACAGGAGGCGTACTCCGTGATGATGGAGGGAGGGACACCCAGATTATTCTGTACCATAATAAGTGTGTGTTTATTTACAGGAGGCGTACTCCGCGATGATGGAGGGATAGGCACCGAGATTATTCTGTACCATTAGAAGTGTGTTTATTTACAGGAAGCGTACTCCGCGATGATGGAGGGATGGACACCCAGATTATTCTGTACCATAATAAGTGTGTGTTTATTTACAGGAGGCGTACTCCGCGATGATGAAGGGAGGGACACCGAGATTATTCTGTACCATTATAAGTGTGTTTATTTACAGGAGGCGTACTCCGCGATGATGGAGGGAGGGACACCCAGATTATTCTGTACCATAATAAGTGTGTTTATTTACAGGAGGCGTACTCCGCGATGATGGAGGGAGGGACACCCAGATTATTCTGCACCCTAATAAGTTTGTGTTTATTTACAGGAGGCGTACTCCGCGATGATGGAGGGAGGGGCCCCGAGATTACTGACCGTTGAGGAGAAATGGCAGATTATCTTCAATGAGGTTCGTAAAACTGATTGTTTCTGTTTATTTAACGGTGGTATCCAATAGTTTGGAACAAAAGAAAATTTTCATTAAACATCTTAATAAACTATTGTTACCTGAACAGATCTCGCAAAATACTGCTTTTTATGTCCTACATCCGTCTGTAAAATGAACCATAACGCCACAATCGTCATAAAAACAGGTTATTCCTATCTGAGCCACGCTACACAGTTAGCTTCTTTTAAACTAAGTAAAACCAAGTAACCATTTATTTTAAGCTCAACGACGTCATCCGCTATGACGTCGATGAATATTTTTAGCAGAAATCTAAATCATTCTTATTTAAAGATTTGAAAAGAATGAAAATTTTAAGCGTTGATTAACGATTACTGCTTCCAAAATTTAGATGCTGTTAAGTCAATGATTAGACTTTAGTATGTTTTTCTACAAAATTATGCAAAATACCCCAAAGAGAGGTCAGATATTGTTACATCTATTAGATTAGGCAAACTGTCTGGTACCACATTTAAGGACCCAAAGGTGTTAGACAGTTTATGCAACAACCATCTGTAATCATGAACATGGAGCTGATATATTTTGAAATAGATCGCACTGACTTATATATGGTTATACATTACACATCAAGCCGTAATTGAAAAAGGATATGCTAGAATAATGTCTAAGCACATGCTAGTTTTCACCCCGACCGGGACTCGAATCAACGGATGGGTGGTCGAGGAAATTCAATTCGGTATCATAAATTGGGTTTACGCGAAAATACATCCTGGTTGTGCATTTATTATTTTAATTATTCGCGGGGCGTGGTCGAGATGGATGGATGGATGGGAGTGTCGTTTTTCACTCCTTTGTGAAAGAAATGACCCATACGTTGATGACATCATTAGTTTCACAAGATCCACTTTATATTCAAATATACTTTATCACAACGTTTTACATCATCATATTTATTACCAACCTCCACTCAGGCTGTATCAATTCCTACAGATCGTTTCAACAATAATTTCATGGTTTGTAATTTTATATGATGTTATTGTAAGTTATTTGCATAAGCATCATCATCGTCGTCATAATTAGCATCAGTATCAGCATCACCACCGTAACTATATGCGTTTTTGTTATTAAATCATTTTTGCGGCTATTGTAATCATCGCCATCATCTCATAGCTGCCTTGTAGCTTTATAAAACTGTAAACACTGTTTTATACCCAGATATCATAGCAGTTTCTAGCTAGTGTACATTTTTTCTTCATTGTGCTTTTTTCTTTTTTTTTTCTTTTTTTGTATATGCTGATTTATTTACTGTACTCTTCCAACTTGGAGGCAATAATATACACTTTCATACAATTTTCTGATGTCCTAAAACACTCGTTTCGATGTCCTATTGTTATGATAACCGTGAGCATGTCAGCGATATGTTACTATATATGAAATGTAACATATGATAGTAATTATTGTCACATTTGTTAATTCATCTAGATAAAATACATAGAGGATCTGATATGAGTGTTCATTAGATACTGAAAATATTAAACGAGTTGGATGAAACTCCCGAGTTTTCGTATCATTTTAGACAACTAGTTTAATATTGTTAGTTTCTAAGGAACACATATATTATATATAACCAAAACATCAGCTGTTTTTTTGTTTGTTTGTTTACAATGCATCATGTTTTTTTTGTAGTATGAACAGTCGGCCTTGACATTTGTAATTCGGTTTGGGAGAATCCGCACAAAAAATAGTTCCATTCTTTACTCGACCATTTGCCATAAAAAAGGAATAGATTTGTTTATAACATGACTAAAATGTTGATGTTGTTTTATATTAATTAAAATGAAATTGTCCAACAAAATGCATAAAACGGCGACAACAAAGTGATCAGGAACTGACAAATACACTTCACTACATATACTATTCTTAATGACGTCACACTATGATAACTAACTAATGTATTACCCAAAATAACGCATTAGTGTTACCTCTCGCTTGCGCGGTAGGTTATGTGATAAATACATTTTCTTCATTTTTCGTTATGTCAAGACAGTTTCAAATACTCTCTATAGACTGCACGATCTTTTCAGACTAATAAACCCTGATTTAACTATTCCTTCCTGAATCCGGTTTAAATACATGCTATGTTGATGGCGGTAGATGGTTTGGTATTACAAGCATTGACTTGGTCTAGTGACTTCGTTCGCTGCCACATTGGTTCTGAAAAGGAAAACTTACAATATGTTTGTTCAGCTTAAACGCTTGTCACAATAACACTTAACGACCCAATTTACCTAAAATATCAACTAAGCAAATATTTCCATACTGACGGCAGGTTAGCATTTAAATACTAACTCACTTGATCGGAGCAAATATTGCAGTACAAAGTGCTGCAGGAACCAAATAAAAGCGAGCAGTATTTATGTAAAGGTTAGAAGGTGAAGGGGAATCAAGCTCAATAATAACAATTCTTTGGGTCCCATTTTTAGGAAAGTAGGTGCGAACTAAGTGCAGATGTGATTTTTCTATAAGAGGACTGTTATAATACTTAATTAACAATAATGCGTTGTGTCAAGACACATACATTGCATTCCTCTCAAAAGACTCGTATAAATACACGGCAAACATTATAATACCCAAACCATAAAAATAACTTTCGATAAAAGCTGCTCTCAAAGATATCAACAGGTTAAACCAGCATGACACATTTAGTTATCTAAAAATATTAAAGCTTTATAGGAACGATAAATCATCACATGACACATTTAGTTATCTAAAATATTAAAGCTTTATAGGAACGATAAATCATCATCAAAAGTTATAACTTATAACAGTTTCAGAACATTAAAGGTAAGATTTATCTAAATTGAAGTTAACGAAAACATAGCTTTTTGCGCATTTCTGTATCTTAAAAGCGTATGTTTTATTTTACAACGTTTATATATTTTATCTACGGGCGCCCGTGGCCGTACGGATTGAGTCCCCGACATGCATCTCCTCAGCCTGTCACATCATGGGTTCGGGTTTCAATCGGGACGAGAACTTTCCTGCCGGGAGGTTTTCCACCTAACCTGCGGTCCGCACAGAATTGTGTCGGTGCAATGCAACAAGACAACAACAACAACAACAAACAAACAAAAACAACTACAAACAACAACAACAAGAGAAAAAACACAAAGAACAATAAAACGTTTATCTACAGAGTTAAAATTACATTAATGATCGATCTTAAATGAATTCAAAGCTGTCTTGTTAGATAATATTTTAAAATCTAATCCGGCTGAAATATAAAACGTCTCAATCAACTCAGTACATTAAAGATCTCATTCAACGACTTGACAGACAAATATTCAAATATCAACAAATCAATCTCTTCTTAAACGCGGCACGCGTTACCAAAATACGTGTGTACATAGAAGCCAGACCGGGTACCACACTCACACAGAAGTATCGGAATTAGGTGCGAAGTCACGTCTCATCAACTTCTTAACATCTGAGTGACACGTCGATTGTGACTCTATCCTTTATTGGTTTTAATCTCATTGTGTTCTAACTGCGCTCTTTCCTTTCTACCGTCGCATTTTTTAAAAATAAAAATCTATTCAATTGCCTGTACTTTGCATTGACAATACCACTTTCGGTGTAAAATATCATCGCCTTTACCTCCGCTTATTGTATATGGTGGGCGGACACTCATGTAATTTATTTATATAAACTTTATGCAGTAACTATTTTTTATAATAATTCCAAGAGTGATTACCAATTTTCGTTCAAAAATGTTATTTCTGTCCTGATAGATCTGCATATCATCCTCTTTACCTGTTTTAGTTTGGAAACTGGATACATTTTATTTAAAGAAGGTATCCGACAATTTTGACCAATTTTCTTTTTCAAATAACCCAAAAAAATATTGTTAGATGAAAAGGTCCTTTAAAATGCTGTTCAATGATGTCCTAGATCGGTGTGAACAGTCAAGCAAATATGCCTCTCGTCATTGAAATCAGGTATTTCCTATCCTAGCCACGCTGCAGAGATAGCTATTTTTAAACTTAGAAAACCACGTGACCAGTTACAGTTAACATCACGTTATATAGTCATCCGGATAATCCGCTGGATATCTATTTTTAGCAGAGACCACTATCGAGTTTTTATACAATTGAAAACAATACACATTCATAGTGAATTTTGCGATTAATTCTATCTAACAATTCAGTTAAAGTTCAAAAGCGTATTTATTAAGACTAACGCATGGATTAATATAAAAATTAAGCCCCAAATTCCCAAAGCTGTAGTTCGATATTGTTATATATATTTAATATTCAAAAATATCGGATAACACCTTCAAAGGGAACTTATTCGGCATCATACCATACAAGGTCAACTTATTCTTTGCGATCTGATCACCTGTTTGCATAAGTAAAAACCAATGAGAGAAAAAAGGGTTATTTCTTTATAAGCTGTGTCATTTGTTTCACATTTCATCATAAATAATGTCGCACCAGTAACTCCGGACTGTCCGTGCATGGTACCTAAACGTCAAATGACACAAGGCGTGTCAAATTAGTCACATAACAATAGTTAATGACAAAAACGGCGTTCATAAATGTGGGCAGTAATGATTCTATACAGAGTATGTGCAAAATGATCAATTATCTATAATTACTTTCGAGCATTTTTTGAAAGAATGTTTAAGAAAATTACTGTTTAGTTAGTCTACAAAATCGCGAGATCTTGATGAAATATTAACCACTGCACTCGATTGCGTAATTACACAAATATTTCCCCTTTTTCGGCGACATTTGAATGAAACTGAATTATTGATACATGTATACAATGAAGTCATGCGGATTTGCCCTATTCTGTCATTTAAATCGCCAAGTTTAATATATTCACCTATTTTCGATTGTACTTTCCATTATTTTAACCTGATAGATTTTTGTATTTTTCTATTTTTTACTAACATAGTTTATTTTTCACCCTATTATTCTCTATTCACATTAAACTTCTTTGTATAAGGCGCCGTATGACCTGTTAAGTGTCGGTGTGCCGTAAAACCCAAATAAATAAATAAATCACCCAAATATTTACATACATGTTACTGCTTGCATGCCCAATTGTTGTGTTAATTTATTTTAGTAATTGATTGTGACACTTTCGCCCACTCAGTTATCGTATAATGTTAGTGTAAGATGTTTCATTAAACTTAATTTCATTAGATTGATGGATATATTTGTGTAAATTTGGTCCGTAACAGAACACGATAGTAAAACACAATCAACAGAATGGAACTATGATCGGTATATAAAGCCTAATTCAGTTAAATACCACGCTAAACTGAATAACCATTGACAAAATAACAATTAAGACTTCCCGACTAGGGTCACCTGCACCCAATTGTATAAACAATGGTTTAGGTTAACATTTGGTTATTTTCTGACAACTGGTTTACTTTGACATCTTTGGTTAGTTAACCAAAGTGGTTATCTATTTGTGTAAAGGCAGTTAACTGTTTTGTTACTTAACCAAACTGTTTAATTTCAACTAAAAGTTAAATGAACCAAAGTATCCCACAATGCAACATTATAATAGGTTCTGCTAAATGAGTGGTCATTTTTATTTTTGGTTAGAACTTTTACAGACCACTGGGAGACTGGCTACAGTTAACCAAAAATGGTTAAAATTGGAAACGGTTAAATTAACGAAAACATTTATACAATAGCTAAGCAGCAAGTTAACCAAAATGTATTAGGTAACCAAACTTACCAATGGTTAAAATTTAACCATTGTTTATACAACTGGTCCCTAGTGGTTTTGGGATAAACCGTTTGTGCATAAGGAAACAGTTGTCCATCGGAGTTTTTGCAATCTAATGTAACTGTTGGGTTTGCTCTCTTTTGTATTATACATCGTCACTGTTTTGCTGTAGCTTTTACAGCTAACAGACATGTGAATACCTTTGTGCTCTGCATTTGCAATTTTTTATATATGTTGCACTACTCACAGGACTGTCAGATTTTGTTATTCCAATAACTTGCAGCGGAACATTCAAAGCTGGCACTTTCATCGAAGTACATTTAATAAGCAAACTACAAGAAAGCATTCGACTGTTGTTTTCAAAAATACAAACTCTTATGAAAATTACATTCCCTATGAAATACTTTTGTTGTTTTCGCACTTAAATGTGTAACACGAACTTTGTGTGTGTTCTTTATTTTACGACAAGGGCAAATATTTATTGTTCGCGGGTGAGAGGTTCCGACTCGTTGAACGAAGGGTTCAATGAAAAAAAGCCACGTTTACAGTTTCAAATGGCTCTAACGTGAGCCTAAATCAATACGAAGGCCAGCGACATTCAGCAAGGCAGCAGGTCGTAAATCGGGATAGAGCTCTCGGGTGTCATAATGTTCTAAACAACACTGTAATCTAGAGACGTACCGAGCTGGGGTTAATTGATTAAACTTTACAATATCGATTTCCTGAACATAAAAAAAGAATACAAGACTTTTATATACTTACCAAACTAATGCGTTTACTTAAAAATAACAGTTGTTTTAATAGAAGATCGGGAAAGGCATGCGTTATGCGCTGTAGTCGCGCTAAAATTAAACTATTACGTTGGCTTTGTTTGTTGATGCTTCTGTGTCTTATTAACTTTTTGTAAGGTCAAACTGTTATATTATTTATTTGTTAATTTTGAGAGTTACGCATACTCACCATATGAGTTTTTCATACATTTATGTAGAATCAATAATCCTGCATGTAAAAATATTAATGTAAGTAAACATGGGGATGTTTCTTTCTTGCAGTAACATGACTTTATTCTTTACCGAATACAATCTGTAAAAAACCACCACCACCATCAACAACAACAACAACAGAGAAAACGTGTTTGATTATTGTGCATTAAAAATTGAAGACAATATGAAAACATGTATTTTAAAAGTAATTTGAAACAAAGATCTCTGCGCAAATGGTTCCAAAATTTGAAATTTATCTATATTATGACTCAATTTATATTTAACCCAATTCTGAGTTAATAAAAGCGGTGGTGTCCGGACAAGTCTATTTCTTGTTCACTTATAACAAAATAAAAGATGATGATAATTATATGATTATTTATTAATGGAATGACATTTCGACGGTTTGCAATAACATGTGAGGGCCGATTGTTCGAGCTTTTTTTCAGCTTTAAGTCAGATTATCCCATGTTGTTGTGAGCGAGATAACGTAATTAATTGTTTAAACAAAAAAAAAAAATGACGCCCTTATATGCTTGCATCAATGATTTTCTGGTACATACTCATGAAATAATGTTTTCAAATATTTTAAAACAATCAAAGAACACTGCTTCTATTGCAGAAAACCCGCGCCCCTATCTACGCCGTGGGTCAGTATATCGAGTACCTAGACCAGTTTGTCAATGGGCGAAGCACGGCGTCACGTGATAAGGACAACCTCATCAAGAGGGAGGGCATCAACCCCATCTCATATCTGCTGCGGAAACTGAAACTTGACCTCAAAATGTCATACGACAGGTGTGTGCCTACTCGTCTAGGGTCAAATATCATGTTAGTAAATAAGAGCAAGGTCAATTCATGCTAATATCAACATTATGTTCTATACATACCTACGTACGTACGTATGTACGTTACATACACTACATGCACTACAATTTAACTATCAAATATACAAATACTTAAATAAGTCATTGTTACCTGAAAATATCTTTTAAAATGCTGTTCACATATGCCCTTGATCTGTTTGAGTAGTGAAGTAGAAATACCCACTCGTCATTGCACAAACATGCATTTCTTATCTGAGCCACGCTGCAGAGGTTGCTTATTTATAAAAGTAAACCACGTGGCACCTTACTTTGGCGATCACGTCATCCGGATGTCGCTATCTATTTTTATCGGATATCATTATGGTGCTTATTTATAATTATACATTTAGAAAGAATTTAGAGTGATTTCTTATCGTATTATGAAGAAACTAACAATGTAGGTAGTGTTCAAAATCGCCTTGAAAGTATGAATTGCAGAAAAAATGCATGACTTCCCCAAAATAGTTAAAAAATTGTTACATGCATTTGATATAGGTAAACTTTTGGATATCACCTTTAGTATATTAAAACTGGTTTTGGCTCACAATTCCACAGTTTTCTCGAGGAGTTTTTGAAGCCGGGCAACAGCGGTATGTCGTACCTGGTCAAATTACTTAAGTCTATTCAAGACACCGGGAGCCAGCAGTCAGGCTCAACCAATATGGCGCAGCTGAAGAATTATAAGAAGACACTGGTAAGTTGTTGGGTTATCGCTAAATACCATAAGGTGGAAGGCTAGGGTAAATAAAACCAACTCATTTCTTGGGGTGAGATGGGGTGTAAGAGGTATCAGAACGTTTTATGTTTATTTATTTATTTTTTGCTACATCGCACGGACGTAATTACATAATTGTGGTGATATTGGCGACGTTTATCTAATTACTGGTGGAAAAAGATCCCATACTTATGTCTGGGTAGAACCACCGGCGTACCCCAGGTTAGCTAGAAAACCTCCCCACATGAAAGTACTCGTGCCAACAGGGCCTCGAACCCACGCAGTGAGTGGCTGGGGACAAGTCGGCGACACTTCCGCTCGGCCACGGCCGCCACTATATAAATGATATACGATTTTTATTTTATTATTTATGCAATATAATTAATCAAGAATTCCCGATTTTCATCATTAAAAAGAATCGAACGGATCATAAAATATTTTTACCGGGTTTATTAGCAAATAATCAAATGAATAAAAAAAATAAATCTTATCAATAATTTCTTTTAAACACTTTGAAGAATGTTTTTTGTGTCCTTTAAAGTTTTTAAAATATAGATATTAATTAATGCACTAATATAATGTTTTAACTCGATTCAATAGACATGATTTGAATTTGCACTAATTAATACAAAAATATTTTTTTATAAATCTTTTATAAATACAGAAATTCCAACTGTAATGATCTTTTCTAAATGTCAAGGACTGACTTGCTATATTAATTCTGTTCATACGTCAGTTTTATTGTCTACAATTTACAAATATGTATAATTGTTGAAATTTATACTCAAATTATTCAAACCATTGGAGCGAAATATCGTTTAATATTTTGATGTGATTGTAATTGGGTTTTTATTTGACAATTAACTATTGTGTGTTGAATTTAATAGTGTTATTTGACCATATTTTATAGACCGATGAGCACGACTGCCTTCTGTGTATCAAATACGCCCTGAGACTGAAGGTAGCGGTATTATTTTACGTTCTTTATTCATTTATGATTGTTTTATTTGTTTTTGTTTAGTTTTTAGTTACATCGCACCGACATAATTATGGCTATATTAACTACGTTCAGTCAATTATTGGTGGAGGAAGACCCCAGAGTTATGTCCGGGTAGAACCACTGGCGCACTTCAGGTTAGTTGGAGAACCTCCCCTACATGAAGTTTGCTGCCCCGACTGGGACTCGAACCCATGCGGGGAGGGGCTGGGGAGTTACACGTCTGTGACTCTAACCTCTCGGTCTTGGGCGCCCCTTTTGCGATTGTTACTCAATTTTTATTCATTTCTTTTTATATTTAAGTGGTTGTAAAACGGTAACAGTGGTTATCAATGAATCGAGATCGCTCTAATACTTCAAGTATTGTCGGTCCTGTTACAGTCTGCCGTGACCATGTTAATGGACATCACCTACGGGGTAGAGACGGTTGCCATGAGTCTCCTGAGCACCTTCACCAAGTCCCGGGGCACCGCCATCGAGGTAGGT
Organism: Sinonovacula constricta; assembly: GCA_007844125.1. Classification (NCBI taxonomy): domain Eukaryota; kingdom Metazoa; phylum Mollusca; class Bivalvia; order Cardiida; family Solecurtidae; genus Sinonovacula; species Sinonovacula constricta. Next base: position 39,544,478 of record CM017572.1, read on the forward strand.
CACAGTTATAGTTCCGCAGCAGAACAAGCCATCAAGTTTGTATATTGCAGCTGGTTATTTAACACATGAATCCCCTTGTTTTCCATTCAACACACCTATTACATTTTCTGTTATATTACACTAGTGTAATTACAGCTTTTTGATTTATGACGTCATCGACATCCTCATAATGCAGATTGTCTCATACCACTATTTCAACAGGCATCTTAAAATTGCATAAAATCATATATTAGACAACATAACTATGTGATAAACGGAATCCGACACTCGTTGTCATTTTATACAAACATTTATAAAACACGTCCAGAAAAATGACAGTAAGCTCACCATGGGCTCGCTTACTATCACATTTCCTGAACTGGTGTAACAAATGTTTGTATTTATTGACAACTCGTGTTCTCTATATCTCAAATACACATAACAATATATAACCCCGACTTTGAGAATTTTGGTAATAATATTTGCATAAACTAATACTGTAAAATAAGTAAAGACGATTTTGAACTCTACATCAATCGTAAGACATTATTAATGTTCATTTTTTCCAAATCCGTAGAAAAACACGATAGGGGTTGCTGCTATAAATAGAGACATGTATCAAACTCAGAGCACACCGGACCTGGTAGTGCATTTGATAGAGCGTTGGCCCCAGGTCAAATATAGTCTCAGAATGTTTGACAGACACATCCTTTTATAGACAGATACATAAATTGGATATGTTATCAAAATTTGTCCTTGTTGAATAGCCTGACACAACTGATATGATGTGATTTTTACCAGATATTGACCGTGGCGCTCTGTACCAAAGAAGGGTTTTCGAGGATTTTGGATTGCTTCGCATTTGTTCGGCTAAAAGTGGGCGAATCCGTGAGGTTCAAATCCCTGATGAACATGCTTAATATGGGTGGGGATCAGAACGCGATCTTCAAGGTAAGAGGCAAACGGTCGACCGGGTCGGAATAAAAAATAACAAAATGATCAATGTAATTGTATAGTTTACTTATAATTCAATTCATAAAGCAATTTATGGCTTGGTTTAACTCTAGAGAAAACAAGGCAGAAAACTCTTGCAATAATCTGGAAAGCGGCATTATAATACCTAAAACAATAACATGACATTATCAGAGGCGGATCCTGAAAACGATTTTGGTGCGGGGAGGGGGGGGGATATGAATCAAGTTCAACTTAATAGCAGAAATTACTAGATATAGATACACAGTAATGGATCCTAACGTCAATCTAAGCATTCAACAGACAAAATTCACTTTAAAAGCTTAGTATTTTTAAGCTTACATGCATGTGTTTTCACAACTCTACTCTTTTAGCTGGTTGATTGGGGCGGGGTTGGATGCACCCCTCATCCCCCACCCTGGATCCATCCCTAGACATTATGTAACACGTTTACACTAAGTCGCATGTATGTCTTCCTTATTCTAGGTTTGCACTATGAAGTTCCTTAACTGTCTGTTGGATGCTGCCACCAACCTCAACATCCGGGTGTTTCTGCAATATGAGCTCGAGTCGGCCGGTCTCGACGTTAACCAGTTAATCGAGGTAATGCAGCTTTGAAAGCGGACACGTTTAAAACGTCTTTGTACTTTTGACCACGTTTGAAAATATTTACAAAAGAAGCATTGATGCAAAGCATCAAAAGGTATCTATGCTTTAAAACGATATTGCATTTTCCGACAAACGACAGCGCCGGATTTTCGATGAATACTTTGACTTAAAGTGAGCTGAAAATAAGATTAACAATTGGCCTTCACATGGACATAACATGCTGCACTAATTGTATTGCATATTGTCTAAATATTGCAAAACAATTAATTTAATAATGCACCTAATTTGTTAAGAAACTCCTTTTCACAATTTTGAACGAATAACAATCTTAAAACTATCGTATACATATAGCGCTGCTTACAAGTGAGAATAAAATCTGCTTAACACCCGTGGTTCGAAGTTGAAGTGGTACAAATCTGTAAAACATAATAACCTCTCGCAACACCTCGGCTATTTCTACGAAATAGACTTGTCCCGATAAAGCCGAGGAGTTACAAAAGACTAATAACTACAACAACAGCCCATTCCCAAATTTCAAACGCATTCCATCAAGGGTGCCGCACTTTAGCGCGGACACCGATCATATTAGTCATAACGGATCCGTGGTGTTATCCGCGTACTGCATGTTTTTCATCTTTGTAAAATATATATTAGCATTTCTGTTGCTTCCAGTCCACAACGAGCAACGGTCTGGAGTATGATGACCTCAGATTTGAACTAGAGCTCTGGAAACGGAAGTACATCAACGTAGAGGCGCTAGTGTCGCAAACCGGAAATACATCTCGGCGGGAAGATAACTCACACCAGAAAACGGTAAGACGAAGTGTCGAACCTGTTTATGTGGTTATCTATTTTAACATCTTATTTGAGAAGTGGAAGTAAAATTTATGCTATACAGCACAGTTTAAATCAAAATAACCTCTTCATGCCCATTTAACCAGATTTTTATGCATTTGCTCCAAAGTATTGGGAACATCTAATGAATGTACATTTAAGATTTCAAATTATGATTTAACCATGCCAACAAAACGCCTGAACCTTTGATTTAATATTTTACCGAAATCCATGTTTGTATTTATTTGATTACACAATGTTAAAATGCAGGATTTGTACGCACTGAATGACTTTTACGTTACTAAGAATAAAAGCATCGATAGAGAGCTGGTATTGTGGAAGTTATCTATTGTGTATGGTGGTTTTGCTTAAATTCGTCATTATTTCTGCAGTTTAACTAGATTTTGCATTTCAAAACGTCTTGTTATAAATTCTATCTTAACCTATATAGCGTATGTTCCTATTTTGCAGGTAGACGACTTAAAGCATAAAGTCAGGGTATGTTTTAGTAGTATGTATTTCTAAACCTTCAATTATCAGAAATAAAAAATGTCACTAAAACAATGGTTTTGCAATGGTGAGCGTTTATTTTGATAATACATACTTATTGTTTGTTTATTGGGTTTATCGTCCCACCAACAGTATTTCAGTTTTCTGGAGACGGTGTCCACTTGAAGCAGATATAGTACTGCCTTCACTGTGTATAGCATGCCGTGAACACCTGGAATGATACCACACCCGGTCACATTATCCTGACACCGGGCCAACTAGTCGTGGAACAACCCTTATATTTGCTTCAGCGTTAGCAAGGGAGCTATACCAATACAATTTTTACTACTTTGGTATGTCGCGGTCCGGGATCCAACCCGGGGCCTCCCGTACCTTGAGCAGACGCTGTACTGATTTGTTTAATATAATTAATATATTTGTGCAACAGGACCCCGGAGTGGTAGAACTCTATTTAGATTTGAAAGTGTTCAGATTAAGAAACTGTTAACCTAAAAGGGAGCACTCGTGGCGTTGTGGTAGAGTCAACCAACAATGTAACTCAACTGACGGCTAAGCCTACCTCCGCGTGGGTTCTAGTCCCGTTCAGGGCAATGGACTTAATGTGGGAAGGTCTTCCAGCTGACCTGCGTTACTCCGGTGGTTCTTCCCAGTCATTTGTCTGGGGTTCTTTCCTCCACCAAAGCAGCTGGAGGTCGCTATAATGATCATAATTGGTCTCTGTGATATATCTCAAAACAAAAGAAAATAAAACAGAGTATACTTTAAGTAAAGCACTCATTACATCAACAGCTCAGACAGATGACTATAGGCATTAGTATTGTAAAGTTTGTTTTGCACGTCTTTCAGGTTCTTTCCCACGAAAAGTCACAGCTGGAACAAAAACTCAAAGCAGTGAGTATAAATAAAAGAATTACAATAAGCTTTAAACGTTTTACTTTTGCCGGTGAATATAACGCCTCTTTTACAAAAATACACAAGTTAGGAAAATAAAAAACAGAGACATAAAATCAATAAATAGCATTTCTTAATGCCAGTTGTAAAAGATTTCATGTAAATATGGAAAGGCGCATGCTGTTAAAACTCTCTCTTTGGAACCCACGCTGACCCATATCGCTCTGTTTCATTCTGACCGTGGGATAAAAGTTCGGTTTCATGAATATTTATTACAACCAGTGGTCCAATGAAAATGCGCGTTACATCGATGCTACTTTTGAACTGAAGTTTAACAAACAATTTTTGTCAATGTCATGATGGCCGCACTAACCTGTTACGTTCGTTGTTTACAAATTGTTATAATTAAATTGCCTGATATTCCGGGCTGTTTTGGACACGGAACTAATCAAATACTTCATGCATATATTCATGAGAACACAGTTTTTCTTTCCAAGAACCCACGGTATATGTATGTAGAAATAACGGAATTTTTACTCTGGGTCCTGACAAAGTTTAAAATCAGAATAATTGCAAATATTCTGGGTTTTTTTCTTGACATCGTACTATTAATACCCTCATAATTCGGACACAGGTACGCTCAGAACTCAAAATATGTTTCGAAGAAGTTCAGAAGCATAACGTGATGACCCACAACGTCAGCGTCCAGTGTGGTACATACGCCCAACGAGGTACGTATACTTACGGGTACTTATATGCTAACCACAGAAATGGATCCAGGGGCGGGCGGGAATAAGGGATGCATCACCAAGCAGGTAAAAAAGGAGAACTGTGAAATCACGTACATGTATATACACGTATATATATCCTGCTTGGTGATGCATATATATATAGGCAACCAAATAAACATTTATTTATGTTTGTTTTGTGGTATCGCACCGACACAAGTCCAGCTAATTAATGGTGGAGAAAAAACCGAGACTGATATCTAGGTAGAACCCTCGAGCTGAAAAATCTCCCCATATGAAAGTCCTCGCGCCCCGAGTGGACTCGAACCCACGCTGTGAAGGGCTAAGAAGTTACAAGTCGGCGAATCAGTCCGCTCGGTCAAGGCCGTCCCTCATTCATGTATACAATTGTAAATAATGTAGTCGTCTGCAAATAATTATGTTTATGTAAAATAACGTATTAGTAATATTTTATGGTGAGGTTTTAAAGACATTTAATTGCCTTTTAATAGTCTATGAATAAGACAAAAAAGAATTGGCAAAAACATTTGTTTTGATATATAAAACGTGCTGTCAAGTTAATTTACATTTTCCACCAGTGTAAAATAATTCTAGAACGTTCTCATAGGTGGATCTACCATTTTTAGGTATGTAAAAAATTAAAAAAAAATGTTTACTCTTTTTCTAAGAAGTTTTTTTTTCTTAAAAAATCAATAAATTGTGTTATTTATAGTGTTAAAACGCCCTTATGATGCATTTCTTGGTGGGGAGTTTGATTAAATGATCTATGTGTCTGTTTTCTTGCAGATATGGGGTGTCAATGCAACTTACAGATGCCCGTAGATGCCGAGTATGCCGAGTATGAGAGTCCTCTAGAAACCGCTGCCGGATTGTCCAGATGGGATGTTAGTTGGTTCTCAAATAGAATACTCCTCATAAAAAAAAGAAATTAAAATTATTTGCCATAACTAAATAAAGATGTTCAATAGGGTTGGTCTTATCATGTCAGTCAAGGATATAATCTTATATGGTATACAATCTTAATTCTTTGAATACTATTATATATACACTGTAGTTAAGCTTTGTTGTAACCTACTATTTCATAATTCAAATATATCAGAACCAGTTTTAAATGAAACCGTGATTTAATTATTGTTTTCAGACTGCTTTACTCGATAAGCCTGGGTCATATTCTGAGAACTGGTGTCGTGTCAGTGGTAACCAAGGTAACCACGGTAACTATGGAAACCAATGTACCCAAAACGACCAGGATCCGGAGGACGAAGAGGGAGTAGAGAAGGTCCATTATTGGTTACAGTCTAATTATAGTTCTGATAGTGACCTTGACATTTTGCCGCACTGTGTTACCGACACTTACACGAAGGTTGGCGGAGACTGCAGTTTTAAGCGCCAGCCGTCGATTCGAGTTAAAAGACCTCGAAGATCTGACTTTCCTGGAAATTGGAAACTTGTTCCGAAATCCTTAGAACAATTTCCCTCGCGGTTTCCTGCTCACGAATGTCATCAGACAAACTGTGATAGGTGCGATGTGAGAAACAGGCCGGAAAACGCAAGGTCACGGCGGAGGGAAATAATTTTACAAAACGTAACTGCGGATGACCCAGTGCCGTCTACTAGTCGCGCAGCGGTGAGCACCGTGTATGATACAAAGTCTCAAAGTTCCGACAGTGCAATTGGTGGTTCTGGTGAAAGATTGTGGAATAATAAACAACGACGAATACCGCTTTCCCCGGCGGATGGGGAAGATGAAGCGGAATTGCTCCAGGACTTAATACAGCCGGATGATTCTGCTAGTGGTGTCGTTGTCATGGAACCGTATCCGGATTACTCAGTTGTGGACGAAAAGTTCCGAACACAAAAAAGTTACAAAACTGAACTCTCGCGAGTGTTGCGAGATTTCGAATGTGATTTAAAACTTTTTTAAACATCCTCATCCTAACAAAGCCAGTTTATAAATGTACATGTATATCCTACTGGACAGAGCCAATACGATTTGTTTTAAATGCACTCAGACAGTTTGTTTAATACTTATTAATCCAGTTAAGGACAGAATACAAAGATTTAATAAGAATTTAAATAAAAGTGGTTTCTTTAGTTGTGCTAATATTCCCCTCTCAGGCGCTGTAGATTAAAGGAGACTAACTTGAAGCTCAGAGTATTCCAAAATTAACGCGGATATTCGCCATTCTATACATAGCGTGTGACGTCACTACGTTAAAGTCATCTCTATACTACGACTCGTAACTCACCCAAAATTTGAGATTTGTGCCTACATAAAAAATAGTTTCGCGTAGGAAATACGTTCGATTATAATATTCATTGAATTGAGATAAATGACTAAACAACCATATTCTAAGGCCTTATTCTATGTCCAGAAACTTTTAAAGTCTTGATATTTATAGATAAATGGAAAAAATACGATATGCAAGTTTTGCTACTTTCGCTTTCGTTAAAGGCATCTCGAAAGGAATGTGGTATCCCACTGAGCCAGGCCCCCACATGCTATGACCAGACCTGCTAATTGCTGGTCATCACTGCATGGAGTCTTAAGCCAACATAGTACTAATCTGTCACAGTAATACCTCTGATGGGTTAATGCAAAACTAAATTACCGGCTAGTATGGATGTGAGACAGTAGGCTAGTTTTACACAAAGCCACAAACATTTTTGTTAGTGATAATGTGGGTTGTTTACTATATGATCCCTTACAAATTATTTATTGCATTAATTACTAGGTGTCAATTTTGTAACTGCAAGATTATGTATTTATTTCATAGCTAAATATTTAATTTTGAAAATGCATGAGAGATACAAGTTTTAGTATTCAAAATGACTCTGAAGGACATTATTCTGACAATGAATGACTTTTTAAATTGCTTTTGTTAGAAACGTTTCGTTACATTTTACAAATCAAAATAAAATATAACTTTAAATATATATGAGAACTAAAAGAATGAAAGAAATAACAAAATGTATAAGAAATAACAAAATCAACCAACAAAGTAAGAAAGAAAACAAATATTTATATATATTCACAATATTCACAACTGTTTCCTTTACAAACTGTGAATGACTATGTTCAACCCCCAGATATAGCATACATACACTTGGATCTTGAACAATACCTGTGTGACAGACACATCGTTACAGAGTGTGGCAGCATGGCTTATCAGAAAACAGATGCCCTCACATGCTGGGTGGGGCAATAAATGGGGGGGGGGGGGGGGGGGGGGGGGGTCACTTATATAAGGCTTTTGAGATGCCTTTAATCAGTAATATGTCCATTATACATAGCGTGTGACGTCACTACGTTAAAGTCATCTCTATACTACGACTCGTAACTCACCCAAAATTTGAGATTTGTGCCTACATAAAAAATAGTTTCGCGTAGGAAATACGTTCGATTATAATATTCATTGAATTGAGATAAATGACTAAACAACCATATTCTAAGGCCTTATTCTATGTCCAGAAACTTTTAAAGTCTTGATATTTATAGATAAATGGAAAAAATACGATATGCAAGTTTTGCTACTTTCGCTTTCGTTAAAGGCATCTCGAAAGGAATGTGGTATCCCACTGAGCCAGGCCCCCACATGCTATGACCAGACCTGCTAATTGCTGGTCATCACTGCATGGAGTCTTAAGCCAACATAGTACTAATCTGTCACAGTAATACCTCTGATGGGTTAATGCAAAACTAAATTACCGGCTAGTATGGATGTGAGACAGTAGGCTAGTTTTACACAAAGCCACAAACATTTTTGTTAGTGATAATGTGGGTTGTTTACTATATGATCCCTTACAAATTATTTATTGCATTAATTACTAGGTGTCAATTTTGTAACTGCAAGATTATGTATTTATTTCATAGCTAAATATTTAATTTTGAAAATGCATGAGAGATACAAGTTTTAGTATTCAAAATGACTCTGAAGGACATTATTCTGACAATGAATGACTTTTTAAATTGCTTTTGTTAGAAACGTTTCGTTACATTTTACAAATCAAAATAAAATATAACTTTAAATATATATGAGAACTAAAAGAATGAAAGAAATAACAAAATGTATAAGAAATAACAAAATCAACCAACAAAGTAAGAAAGAAAACAAATATTTATATATATTCACAATATTCACAACTGTTTCCTTTACAAACTGTGAATGACTATGTTCAACCCCCAGATATAGCATACATACACTTGGATCTTGAACAATACCTGTGTGACAGACACATCGTTACAGAGTGTGGCAGCATGGCTTATCAGAAAACAGATGCCCTCACATGCTGGGTGGGGCAATAAATGGGGGGGGGGGGGGGGGGTCACTTATATAAGGCTTTTGAGATGCCTTTAATCAGTAATATGTCCATTATACATAGCGTGTGACGTCACTACGTTAAAGTCATCTCTATACTACGACTCGTAACTCACCCAAAATTTGAGATTTGTGCCTACATAAAAAATAGTTTCGCGTAGGAAATACGTTCGATTATAATATTCATTGAATTGAGATAAATGACTAAACAACCATATTCTAAGGCCTTATTCTATGTCCAGAAACTTTTAAAGTCTTGATATTTATAGATAAATGGAAAAAATACGATATGCAAGTTTTGCTACTTTCGCTTTCGTTAAAGGCATCTCGAAAGGAATGTGGTATCCCACTGAGCCAGGCCCCCACATGCTATGACCAGACCTGCTAATTGCTGGTCATCACTGCATGGAGTCTTAAGCCAACATAGTACTAATCTGTCACAGTAATACCTCTGATGGGTTAATGCAAAACTAAATTACCGGCTAGTATGGATGTGAGACAGTAGGCTAGTTTTACACAAAGCCACAAACATTTTTGTTAGTGATAATGTGGGTTGTTTACTATATGATCCCTTACAAATTATTTATTGCATTAATTACTAGGTGTCAATTTTGTAACTGCAAGATTATGTATTTATTTCATAGCTAAATATTTAATTTTGAAAATGCATGAGAGATACAAGTTTTAGTATTCAAAATGACTCTGAAGGACATTATTCTGACAATGAATGACTTTTTAAATTGCTTTTGTTAGAAACGTTTCGTTACATTTTACAAATCAAAATAAAATATAACTTTAAATATATATGAGAACTAAAAGAATGAAAGAAATAACAAAATGTATAAGAAATAACAAAATCAACCAACAAAGTAAGAAAGAAAACAAATATTTATATATATTCACAATATTCACAACTGTTTCCTTTACAAACTGTGAATGACTATGTTCAACCCCCAGATATAGCATACATACACTTGGATCTTGAACAATACCTGTGTGACAGACACATCGTTACAGAGTGTGGCAGCATGGCTTATCAGAAAACAGATGCCCTCACATGCTGGGTGGGGCAATAAATGGGGGGGGGGGGGGTCACTTATATAAGGCTTTTGAGATGCCTTTAATCAGTAATATGTCCATTATACATAGCGTGTGACGTCACTACGTTAAAGTCATCTCTATACTACGACTCGTAACTCACCCAAAATTTGAGATTTGTGCCTACATAAAAAATAGTTTCGCGTAGGAAATACGTTCGATTATAATATTCATTGAATTGAGATAAATGACTAAACAACCATATTCTAAGGCCTTATTCTATGTCCAGAAACTTTTAAAGTCTTGATATTTATAGATAAATGGAAAAAATACGATATGCAAGTTTTGCTACTTTCGCTTTCGTTAAAGGCATCTCGAAAGGAATGTGGTATCCCACTGAGCCAGGCCCCCACATGCTATGACCAGACCTGCTAATTGCTGGTCATCACTGCATGGAGTCTTAAGCCAACATAGTACTAATCTGTCACAGTAATACCTCTGATGGGTTAATGCAAAACTAAATTACCGGCTAGTATGGATGTGAGACAGTAGGCTAGTTTTACACAAAGCCACAAACATTTTTGTTAGTGATAATGTGGGTTGTTTACTATATGATCCCTTACAAATTATTTATTGCATTAATTACTAGGTGTCAATTTTGTAACTGCAAGATTATGTATTTATTTCATAGCTAAATATTTAATTTTGAAAATGCATGAGAGATACAAGTTTTAGTATTCAAAATGACTCTGAAGGACATTATTCTGACAATGAATGACTTTTTAAATTGCTTTTGTTAGAAACGTTTCGTTACATTTTACAAATCAAAATAAAATATAACTTTAAATATATATGAGAACTAAAAGAATGAAAGAAATAACAAAATGTATAAGAAATAACAAAATCAACCAACAAAGTAAGAAAGAAAACAAATATTTATATATATTCACAATATTCACAACTGTTTCCTTTACAAACTGTGAATGACTATGTTCAACCCCCAGATATAGCATACATACACTTGGATCTTGAACAATACCTGTGTGACAGACACATCGTTACAGAGTGTGGCAGCATGGCTTATCAGAAAACAGATGCCCTCACATGCTGGGTGGGGCAATAAATGGGGGGGGGGGGGTCACACTTATATAAATTATATGTAATATAATTATAAAAAATGCCAAAATAATCTGTTGTATACCTCTTCGTACTTGTTTTGTTCATTTTAGCAATCACTTCCGTATTCATAACAGCCATGTTGAAGAACTACTTTACCCACAATACACCGAGTGCATTCACACAGGTCATTTTGACCGTGTGTTGACGCAACGGATATTCGCAGCACAGCAAAATGGTTGCCAGTTAGAAACGGACTATTTTCACCGTAAATAAAGCCGGTTTATGTGTTATTTTTCTAGATAGTTCTATTTATTCCTAAATGTACCTGGAACAGTACCACGTTCCAAATACACAGTTTCACAAGTTTTCAGGAATATTTTTGTTCAAAAAGTCAAACATTTGTATAACTAGTTAAGAAATTGTTTAAAATTTGCGTGATAAAAAGTTTTTGTAAGGCAAAAGCAAAAACGTTTTAGTTTTATCAATGACAGTCCAATTACGAGTTTTAACAAAGTACATCAAAGGTAAAGGCCCTATTTACAAAAAAACAACAACACAACAACATCTGATGTCTATTTTTGTACGTTAATTACATATTTATCAAAACTAGGTTTTTAAACCTTTAACAGTTAACCGATATCTTTCATGAACATGAACATGTTCGAATGTTACGATTCTGGTGAAATATTTGAGAGACCTCAAGATCAGATAAAATTTGCTAGTACAGGAGTTGAAGTATTTAGTAATAACACTTTTAATAATACAATTTCAATGACATTACAAACATTTGCCATATAAATAGAAATGAACCATGTGCGTGAAACGATGCTATACATAAAACAGCACTGAACACACACGTGCGCACTCACGTGCGCACACACGCGTGCACACAACACAAAGTTTATTAAATTATTGATAAAGTTTCATGTTTTATTTTTAATCCAGAAGATGAAAAATTAATTTGGCATACATTTCAATGTATATAATACATTATGTACACCTGATCAACAGAGAAAAAAACGTATGACAACCAGTAACTGATAAATACATGCATGGCAAAACTGTTTGTATACAATTAATCAAATCAACAAGATCGTCTTGTATTCTCTTAAGCTTAATTTGCTCTTATTCTTTATCATAAATAATATAAAATAGCAAATGTGCCTAAGTATTGCAAGAAATTACAACTAATTGATAGATGAATAATTTATTTATATTACTGTTAAATGATGGAGATGGGAGATAACCAAAGATGGCATAAATCTAAATATTCCCAACAATTCGTTTGGATTATCTCCCTTGTTAAAAAAACTTCACAACTGAACAACACATACATGTTCTGCAATGTCGTGGTAAAGCTACAAGAATGTAAACATTGTTTTTAAGTTAATATAGTCTTCAAAACTATATAATCATTCATTAATACCTGTAATTAATGCGTACATGTGATTAATATGTACACACCTGTGCTGACCACTCTGTGATAATCTTCCCATGTGCTAGTAAACTCGTCATGCGGTGCTTCCTTCATAAAGTGGCAAATGGATATTGATAAATAAAGTATTGACAAGTATATAGTTAGATAAGTATACAGCATGTACATAAAGTTGATGTATTGCACTATTGCGGGCACATGTTTTTACAACAGTTTATATCCATCAGTTTTCAGCGTCTTAAAATATTGCAACGCCATATCTTTGACTTAGTTTTTCAAAGCAGTGAATTCCGCCTTGGTCGCAGCGTTTCATTATAATTAGGCAAGTCTTATCGGCGTCGCGTTTGAGAGCGCCGGCCTAAGTGTTTCGCGTGGACAAAATATTACGGTAAAGGCAGTTACCTTAACATTGACACTTTATTAGGTAAAAATAAGTGCTTGTCTTCAGCTGAGTTCAACGGCCTTCATGAGACATTTGTAAATAGTGTAGATACAAATCAGTAAGCTCCCGCTATAAACCGTATGATCACATCTACACTACACTACATCTACACTATTGGCTGCTGGGTGTCGGGCAATGTGTCTAGGTAGCCTTGTCTTTCCATGTAAGAAGTAGACTAATACAAATGTGTAGCAAGGTTAGTGTTGGTATTATCGTTTTCAAATCAGGCAAATAAACAAAACCTTTGAATGATATATCACCTCGGTGAATGCAGACGTTTATCCACATTTACCCATTTACAGCCAAAGCAAGCCACTAAGTTAACGATAGTTTGTTACAAATCATCCCTCGTATTTTTTCGCTGTCCGATAGATAAGACATGTTTTATTAACGTACATCAGCAGCTAATGACGAAAATAAAATATGTACGTTCAGATAAAGGTGGTATCCAAAAGTTTGAATCAATTTCTTTCCGTCTCATGCAACTAAACAAATATTTTTACCCGAAAAGATTCCGCAAAATAGGTCTACTGTTTATTGCTGCCCCGCATCTATGTAAAAAGTAAAGCAATAAAACACGCTTGACATTACAAAAATGTATTTCCTATCCGAGCCACGTTGCACAGTTTGTTATTTTTAAACTAAGAAAACCACGTGACAACTAACTTTTATATCATCTAACACGATTATCCGGGTAATCTGCTTTGACGTCGATGTTTATTTTTAGCTGAAATCCTCATCATGCTTATATTTCTAAATATTGGACATTTGAAGCGATATACGTCACGATTTGTACAGTGTAACAATTGAGGCAAAATAATAAACAGCCTTTAGTTAAACTTAAGTACAAGTGTATGCAGCAAGTATGTACAAATTCTGCAGAACAGCGGTAAGTGTTGTAAAATGGATTAAATGTAGGCGAGCTGTCGGCTACAGGCTTTAATATAACATGATAACGTTTCGTTTGTCGATAAAACTTACCATGTTTTTTAAACATGACGTAAAGTACAACAAAAGTGTGATAAGGAGATTTAGACAGTCTAATAATAACCCATTATTACGCAGATATCCGAGCGTTTTATCTTAAGATGTATGATAAAATATTTAAAAAAAAATGAGACGCAAACACCACCATGATTATTATCCTCGTTATTGAGCTCTTCCTACAATTAAATTTATTAAATACATATTACATGTGAAAAAAAATGCAAAATATCAATATTAATTGTCATATTATAAGGACTTCATCATCAACTTTATCATCATATTTAAAATGTGTAAAATAATTATTTTGGATCGTAGCTGTACATATTGGACTTTTTAGACAATTACACTGAATCATTACACTTATTGCTTCGATTACACAGTGTTATTTTTTGTATGTATGACTAATAGATAATTATTCAATGGTACAATTAAAGAAATGCTTTATTTGGAGTATTTCAGTAAATACCAACAAAACAGCGTTCTGATTATGTAATAATAAGACGTATATAAACTGCTATTTTAATTAGATACAACGTGTTATTCTTATTTGTTTTTTGTTTTGACAGGTCATTCAATGAAATGATGCATATACATGTGCATGTACAGTCAAACTTCAGTCGCTCGAACACCGGTTCGGTAGAATGACCGGATCGGTCGAACAAAACTGTCGATCCCTGAATTTTGCCTTCTTTGTTCGATATAAACTTTCATAGGATCGCTAGTACTACCTATAGCTCGATTACTCGAACTGTCGAACCCCGCGACCGGGATTTGACTGTATATTTAAGGTGGTATCCGACAGTTTCCCTTTACCTTATACATGTAACAACATATTACTACAGTTGTGTAGGATCTATACATAAGTGCTGCTGAAACTTATACGTTAGTTAAAGTAAATGCTGGTTATAACATTACCTCAATTGTAAGACACTACGAATGGTGAAATATATCGCTTACAATTATTTTATCAGATTATTTCTAAATCTCTAAGTAAGCACGATAGGGATTTCAGATATCGACGTTACCGCGAATTACACGGATGATGATACAACATGATCTTAAAAGTAACTGGTCACGTAATTTCTTTGTTTAAAAATAGCTAACTATGCAGCGTGACTCAGATATGTAATGCACGTTTGAAATGATGAGTGTGGTGTCATGCTTCACATTTCATTAAAATGTGGGGAATCAATAACAGCATTCGCGGGATTTTTTTTCATGTAACAAAAGATTATTTGGTCGTTTGGGGACGTTTTCTGCTCCAAGTGCACATCTTTACGCCGTTTCAAAATGATAATGGAACGATTTACACAATACATAAATCCAAATTCGCTGTCTAGTGACATTTTACATTCCAGACTAGCCATAAATACACACTGAAGAACCAAAGAACAAAGGATTAGCCTTGGAATGTTTTTTCATGGCGAAACCAAAGTCAACTTGTTTGTTGTCGAGCAACATAATGTTGGGACTTCAAATGCGAGCCATTTATTCTAGTATGAAAGAAGTAGTTATGGGTTAATCAGACAACGTATCATAACGTGGACTTTCTACACAG